>WNWK01038502.1:0-17908 GCA_009830355.1 Cherax destructor | reverse complement strand
ACCATAGTTTTAAATGTTAGTGCTTAACCTAGTGTTTAGTTTTAGTGTTTAAAACCATTAGTGTTTAACATTAGTGTTTACAGTGTTAGGCACAGTGTCAGATTTACAGGTTAGTGTTAACATGTTAGTGTTTTAGTTAGTGTTAACAGTGTTAGTGTTAACATTGTTAGTATTAACAGTGTAAGTGTTAACAGTGTTTGTGTTTACAGTTTTAGTGTTTAAAGAATCAGTGTTAGTGTTTAGACTGTTAGAGTTTAGAGTGTTATTATACAGTGTCAGTATACAGTGTCAGTATGTAGTATCAGTATATAGTGTTATTATATAGGTTGTCGGAATACAGTGCCTGTATGCAGTGTCTGTGTATAATGTCAGTGTACAGCTTCAGTATATAGTGCTAATATACAGTGTCAGTATATTGTGTCAGTATACAACGTCAATATATTGTGTCAGTATATACAGTGTCGGTATACAGTGTCAGAATATACAGTATCAGTATATACAGTGTCAGTATATACAGTGTCAGAATATACAGTATCAGTATATACAGTGTCAGTATATACAGTGTCAGAATATACAGTATCAGTATATACAGTGTCAGTATATACATTGTCAGTTGTCAGTATAGTGTCAGTATACATCGTCAGTATTTTGATTCAGTATATACAGTGTCAGTATACAACGTCAGTATTTTGTGTCGGTATATACAGTGTCAGTATATAGTGTCAGTACAGTGTCAATGGTATATACAGTGACAGTACAGTGTCAGTATACAGCGTCAGTATAGTGCGTCAGTATATACAGTGTCAGTATACATTGTCAGTATATAAAGTGTCAGTGGTATATACAGTATCAGCACAGTGTCAGTGGTATATACAGTGTCAGTACAGTGTCAGTGGAATATTCAGTGTCAGTGGTACATACAGTGTCAGTAATATATACAGTGTCATTACAGTGTCAGTGGTATATATAGTGTCAGTACAATGTCAGTGGTATATACATTGTGAGTACAGTGTCAGTAGTATATTTAGTGTTAGTACAGTGTCAGTGGTATATACAGTGTCAGTGGTATATTCAGTGTCAGTAAAGTGTCAGTGGTATATTCAGTGTCAGTTGTGCATACAGTGTCACTGGTATATACAGTGTCAGTACAGTGTCAGTGGTATATTCAGTGTCACTTGTGCATACAGTGTCAGTGGTATATATGTCAATACAGTGCCAGTGGTATATACAGCGTCAGTGGTATATACAGTGTCAGTGGTAAATACAGTGACAGTGGTATATATAGTGTCAGTACAGTGTCACTGGTATACAGTGTCAGTGTTATATACAGCGTCAATAGTATATACAGTGTTAGTGGTATATACAGTGTCAGTGGTATACAGTGTCACTGGCATACAGTGTCAGTGGTATATACAGTGTCACTGGTATACAGTGTCACTGGTATGCAGTGTTAGTTGTATATACAGTGTCACTGGTAGATACAGTGTCACTGGCCTATACAGTGTCACTGGTATACAGCGTCACTGGAATATACAGTGTCACTGGTATATACAGTGACACTGGTATATACATTGTCACTGGTATATACAGTTTCACTGGTATATACAGTGTCACTGGTGTACAGTGTCACTGGTATACAATGTCACTGGTATATACAGTGTCACTGGTATATACAATGTCACTGGTATACAGTGTCACTGATATACAGTGTCACTTGTATATACAGTGTCACTGGTATATACAGTGTCACTGGTATATACAGTGTCACTGGTATACAGTGTCACTGGTATACAGTGTCATTGGTATATACAGTGTCACTGGTATATACAGTGTCACTGGTATATACAGTGTCCCTGGTATATACAGTGTCACTGGTATATACAGTGTCACTGGTATACAGTGTCACTTGTATACAGTGGCATTGGTATATACAGTGTCACTGGTATATACAGTGTCACTGGTATATACAGTGTCCCTGGTATATACAGTGTCACTGGTATATACAGTGTCACTGGTATACAGTGTCACTGGTATATACAGTGTCACTGGTATATACAGTGTCACTGGTATATACAGTGTCACTGGTATATACAGTGTCACTGGTATATACAGTGTCACTGGTATATACAGTGTCACTGGTATATACAGTGTCACTGGTATATACAGTGTCACTGGTATATACAGTGTCACTGGTATATACAGTGTCACTGGTATATACAGTGTCACTGGTATATACAGTGTCCTGGTATATACAGTGTCACTGGTATATACAGTGTCACTGGTATATACAGTGTCACTGGTATATACAGTGTCACTGGTATATACAGTGTCACTGGTATATACAGTGTCACTGGTATATACAGTGTCACTGGTATATACAGTGTCACTGGTATATACAGTGTCACTGGTATATACAGTGTCACTGGTATATACAGTGTCACTGGTATATACAGTGTCACTGGTATATACAGTGTCACTGGTATATACAGTGTCACTGGTATATACAGTGTCACTGGTATATACAGTGTCACTGGTATATACAGTGTCACTGGTATATACAGTGTCACTGGTATACAGTGTCACTGGTATATACAGTGTCACTGGTATACAGTGTCACTGGTATATACAGTGTCACTGGTATACAGTGTCACTGGTATATACAGTGTCACTGGTATATACAGTGTCACTGGTATATACAGTGTCACTGGTATATACAGTGTCACTGGTATATACAGTGTCACTGGTATATACAGTGTCACTGGTATATACAGTGTCACTGGTATACAGTGTCACTGGTATATACAGACACAAGGAGAGAGATGCGTCACAACAATTTTAGCATCTTGTTAGTCCAGCTTTAACTGATGTTACTCCCTCCCAGCCTTCCTTCCTTCCTTCCTTCCTTCATCCTTCCTTCCTTCCTTCCTTCTTTAGTTCCTTCCTTCCTTCATCCTTTCTTCCTTCATTCATTGACTTCTTCCTTACTTCTTTCTTTCTTGCCTTTCTTACTTCATTTACTCATTTTTCCCATCCTTCATTCTTTCCTTATTTCCTTCATTCATTCATTTATTCTTTCCTTCCTTCATTCCTTCCTTATTTAATTCATTCTTTACTTCCGTTCTTCCATACTTCCACCCTTTCTTCATTCATCCATTACTTCCTTCATTCCTTCCTTCCTTACTTTCCTCCTTCATTCATTCATTCCTTACTTCCCTCCTTCCTTCGTTCCTGCCTTCCTTCTTTCATTCTTTTTCATTTATTCCAGGTATATACAGAGGGTTGAGAGGACCGGCTAGGGGTAAATTGTCGCTATTTCTTGGGTACTTGAAGATTGGGTTGACAAATTCTGTTAGTGGGACATTGTAAGGACCTGTATATGGCCAACAGGCCTGCTGCAGTGTTCCTCCTTTCTTATGTTCTTATGTTCTTATGTTCCTTCCATCATTAATTCATTCCTTCATTCCTTTATTGCCTTCCTTCATCCATTCCTTCCTTCATTCATTCCTTTCTTCTTTTCTTCCTTCCTTTCTTATCCCTGTAAATCGTCCTGTGTTACCTCCCTCCCCCTTTCTTCCTTCCGTTCCTCCACTTCTTTCTTTTCTTCGCACCTCTTTCTTTCCCTTCTTCCTTCCCTTTCTTCTTCCTCTCTTCCTCTCCCTCCTTCCCCTACTCCATCATCTTCACCATTCCCTTTTCCCACCTCCTCCCTAACATACCTTCTACCTTTTGTCTCTCTCTCTACCTCTCCCCTTACCTCTCCCTCCCACCACTCCTTCTTTCTCCCTCTCGTCTTCTTTCCCTCATCTGGCTGCCTCTTCCCTCCCTCACTCTCCCTCCCTCCCTTTCTCCCACCATCCATCCCTCCCTCATTCTCTCCTCTTTAATGGCATTGGTATTTAGGAGGAATGTGATGAGGAGGGGGAGGAGAGAAAGGGGAAGAGAGAGGGGACGGGGGGAAGGGGGATGGTACACACTTCCACCCACTTATACTAGATAATAAAGTGCCTATTTTTTCTCCCAAGTATAGAGATTAACACTGTACTTGGTATTAGAATGTTAAGAAATGAACCAGACACTGTCACTATGATGGCGAAACGTCTACAAGATGTTGCACTTGTGTCTTAATTTCACCCTCACCTCTTTTGATGCGCCTATAAATTCCTTTCTTCTGCCCTAAAAGATATTTGAGCCTATTATTCATCCATTTTGAGTCATTTCTACTTGATCTAATTTCTTTATATGGGATATATGTACTTTGGGCAGCCTGTATAGTGTTAAGAAAGCTGTCATATTGATAGCTCTCTTCGTTACCCCAGAACATAAGAACATAAGAAAGGAGGAACACTGCAGCAGGCCTGTTGGCCCATACTAGGCAGGTCCTTCACAATCCATCCCACTAACAGAATAATTCCCCAACCTAATTTTCAATTCTACCCAAGAAATAAGCTTTGAAGATTCTATTAACTCAAGTGCGAGTCCCACTCAAATCCAACCCCTCTCACTCATGAATTTATCCAACCTAAATTTGAAACTAACCAAGGTCATAGCTTCAATGACCCTACTAGGCAGACTGTTCCACTCATCAACTACCCTATTTCCAAACCAAT
Organism: Cherax destructor; assembly: GCA_009830355.1. Lineage (NCBI taxonomy): Eukaryota > Metazoa > Arthropoda > Malacostraca > Decapoda > Parastacidae > Cherax > Cherax destructor. Next base: position 13,301 of record WNWK01038502.1, on the reverse strand, counting down.
ATTTTCCTATATCCTTTCTAAATCTAAACTTATCCAATTTGAATCCATTATTGCGGGTTCTCTCTTGGAGAGATATCCTCAAGACCTTATTTATATCCCCCTTATTAATACCCATCTTCCACTTATATACCTCGATCATGTCTCCCCTCATTCTTCGTCTTACAAGTGAATGTAATTTAAGGGTCTTCAATCTTTCTTCATACGGAAGATTTCTAATGCTATGAATTAACTTTGTCATTCGTCGCTGAATGTTTTCTAACGAATTTATATCCATTCTGTAAAATGGAGACCAGAACTGAGCTGCATAATCTAGGTGAGGCCTTACTAATGATGTATAAAGCTGTAATATAACCGCTGGACTTCTGTTGCTTACACTTCTTGATATAAATCCCAGTAATCTATTTGCTAAATTAGACACATATGCAACACTTGGGTATCTTTATTGAGGAAACGTTTCGCCACACAGTGGCTTCATCAGTCCAATACAAAGTAGAAAGGTGTAAGGAGAGGAGGAGTTTGAGGTTATCAGTCCCTCGGCCTGGAGTCGATGTGTTCAGTCCATCAATCTTGTTAGAAGTGTAGCACAAGGCCATAGAGGTGGCTTATATGCTGTAATCAGGTGAGACGCAGCAGGAGGAGGCAGGTCATAGTGGTATCAACCACTATATACTCCAGGCCGAGGGACTGATAACCTCAAACTCCTCCTCTCCTTACACCTTTCTACTTTGTATTGGACTGATGAAGCCACTGTGTGGCGAAACGTTTCCTCAATAAAGATACCCAAGTGTTGCATATGTGTCTAATTTAACAACTTGTCGGTTCTCTGAACCATTCATCTACAATCTATTTGCTTTATTTCTTACGCTTAGGCATTGCTGACTTGGAAAAATAAACACATAAGCAGTATAATGTGATCCTTTATTGACAACGTTTCGCCCACGCAGTGGGCGAAACGTTGTCAATAAAGGATCACATTATACTGCTTATGTGTTTATTTTTCCATTGTGTCGGTATTTTATACCATTTATTTCCATTGCTGACTTGGTTTGAGGTTGCTGCTTACCATAACCCCCAGATCCTTTTCGCATTCTGTACGGCTGAGTTCAACATTATTAAGCTGGTAGGTGCTAGGGTTATGAACATTCCCGAGCTTTAGAACTTTGCATTTATCTACATTGAACTGCATCTGCCATTTTTTTGACCAGGAATTGAGTTTGTCTAAATCCTCCTGAAGTTCCGTGACATCTACGTCTGAATCGATTATCCTACCTATCTTCGTGTCATCAGCGAATTTGCTCATATCACTAGTAATTCCCTCGTTTTTTCCAGGTTTATAGAACAAAAGTTAGGGATAAGATAGGTCCCCTTAAAAATAACTTTGGGCATCTTACTGACAAGGAGAATGATATGTGCTCTATTTTTAATAATTATTTTCTCTCGGTTTTCACACAGGAAGACATTAATAATATCCCAGTAATTAATTTTTACAGAGGCCCAGAAGAAGATAAATTATGTAATATCACAGTCACTAGCGAAATGGTTATGAAACAGCTGGACCGACTGAAACAAAATAAATCGCCGGGTCCTGATGAGCTTTTTGCAAGGGTTCTTAAGGAATGCAAATGGAACTCTGTGAACCAATATCTAACATTTTTAATTTGTCTCTTCAAACAGGTGTAGTGTCTGATATGTGGGAGATGGCTAATGTAATTCCTATTTTTAAAGCAGGGGACAAGTCACTACCGTCAAATTACCGCCCAATAAGCCTGACCTCAATTGTAGGCAAATTACTAGAGTCAATTATAGCTGATATTATTAGAAGCCATCTAGATAACCATAATTTGATTAATGATACTCAGCATGGATTCACGAGGGCCGTTCCTGCCTATCTAATTTATTAACCTTCTTCAGTAAAGCTTTTGAAGCTGTTGATCACAATAAAGAATTCGATATTGTTTATTTAGACTTTAGTAAGGCTTTTGATAGAGTACCGCACCAGAGACTGTTAAAGAAAGTGGCAGCTCATGGCATTGGGGAAAAGTGCTGTCATGGATCGAGTCATGGCTCACCAATAGGAAGCAGAGAGTGTGCATAAATGGGGTTAAATCCGAATGGGGACTTGTAACAAGTGGTGTTCCACAGGGATCAGTCTTAGGCCCATTGTTATTTATAATATATATCAATGACCTTGATGAGGGAATTACTAGTGATATGAGCAAATTCGCCGACGACACGAAGATAGGTAGGATAATTGATTCAAACATAGATGTCATAGAACTTCAGGAAGATTTAGACAAACTTAATTCGTGGTCAGAAAAGTGGCAGATGCAGTTCAATGTAGATAAATGCAAGGTTCTGAAGCTCGGGAGTGTCCATAACCCAAGCACTTATAAGTTAAATAACGTAGAACTTAGCCATACAGATTGCGAGAAGGACTTGGGGGTGGTGGTAAGCAGCAACCTTAAACCAAGACAGCAGTGCCTAGGCGTGCGTAGTGGGGCAAATAGATTACTGGGATTTATATCAAGAAGTGTTAACAACGGGGGTCCAGAGGTTATATTGCAGCTTTATACATCATTGGTGGGGCCTCGCCTGGATTGCGCAGCTCAGTTCTGGTCTCCATATTGCAGAATGGACGTGGGTTCGTTGGAAAACATTCAGCGTAGAATGACTAAATTAATACATAGCATTAGAAATCTTCCTTACGAAGAAAGATTGAAGACCCTAAAATTACATTCACTTGTAAGACGTAGAATGAGGGGAGACATGATCGAGGTATACAAGTGGAAAATGGGTATTAACAAAGGGGATATAAATAAGGTCTTGAGGATATCTCTCCAAGAGAGAACCCGCAATAATGGATTCAAGTTAGATAAGTTTAGATTTAGAAAGGATATAGGAAAGTATTGGTTTGGAAATAGGGTAGTTGATGAGTGGAACAGTCTGCCTAGTAGGGTTATTGAAGCTAGGACCTTGGGTAGTTTCAAATTTAGGTTGGATAAATTCATGAGTGAGAGGGGTTGGGTTTGAGTGGGACTCGCGCATGAGTGGGTAGAATTGTCAAAGCTTATTTCTTGGGTAGCATTGAAAATTGGGTTGAGCAAATATTCTGTTAGTGGGACGGATTGTGAAGGACCTGCCTAGAATGGGCCAACAGGCCTGCTGCAGTGTTCCTCCTTTCTTATGTTCTTATGTTCTTATTTATATATATTATAAACAACAACGGGCCCAAAACCGATCCCTGTGGAACGCCACTTGTTACAGATCCCCACTCAGATTTAACCCCATTAATGCACACCCTCTGCTTCCTATTGGTGAGCCATGACTCGATCCATGAAAACACTTTTCCTCCAATGTTGTGAGCAGCCACTTTCTTTAACAGTCTCTGATGTGGTACTCTATCAAAAGCCTTACTAAAATCCAAATAAACAATATCGAATTCTTTATCATGATCAACTGCCTCAAAAGCCTTACTGAAAAAAGTTAATAAATTAGTTAGGCAGGAACGGCCCCTGGTGAATCCATGTTGAGTATCATTAATCAAATTATGCCTATCGAGATGGCTTCTTATGTTATCAGCTATAATCGACTCTAATAATTTGCCTACAATTGAAGTTAGACTTATTGGGCGGTAATTTGATGGTAACGACTTGTCCCCTGCTTTAAAAATAGGAATTACATTAGCCATCTTCCACGTATCAGACACTACACCTGTTTGAAGAGATAGGTTAAAAATGTTAGTTAAGGGTTCCCAGAGTTCAATTTTGCATTCCTTAAGAACCCTTGAAAAAGCTCATCAGGGCCTGGCGATTTATTTTGCTTCAAACGGTCTATCTGTTTGATAACCATTTCTGCTAGTGACTGTGATACTACATAATTTATCTTCTTCAGGCCCACTAAAATACCTAATTCTTGGGATATTATTAGTGTCTTCCTGAGTGAAAACCGAGAGAAAATAATTATTAAAAATAGAGCACATTTCATTCTCTTTGTCAGTAAGATACCCATAATTATTTTTAAGGGGACCTATCTTATCTCTAACTTTTGTTCTATACACCTGGAAAAAACTTTTGGGTTAGTTTTCGAATCCCTAGCAACTTTAATTTCGTAGTCCCGCTTAGCTTTTCTTGTCCCCTTTTAACGTCCCTCTTAATGTCAATATACTGATTCGTAAGATGACCCTCACCTCTTTTGATACGCCTATAAATTCCTTTCTTCTGCCCTAAAAGATATTTGAGCCTATTATTCATCCATTTTGGGTCATTTCTATTCGATCTAATTTCTTTATATGGGATAAATGTTCTTTGGGCAGCATGTATAGTGTTCAGAAAAACTGTCATATTGATAGCTCTCTTCATTACCCCAGTCCACAGATGATAAGTGTTCTCTAAGTCCATTGTAATCTGCTAAGCGAAAATCTGGGACCGTTACTGAGTTATTCCTACTATGAAACTTCCATTCAATGCCAAAGGTAATTGATTTGTGGTCGCTTGCGCCGAGTTCCTCTGTAATTTCTAAATTATTAACAAGGGTTTCCTTGTTTGCCAGAACTAAGTCAAGCAGATTATTTCCCCTTGTAGGTTCTGTCACAAACTGCTTCAAAAAACAATCTTGAACTACTTCTAAGAAATCGTTAGATTCTAAATTCCCAGTCAAAAAATTCCAATCAATTTGACTAAAGTTGAAGTCACCCAGAATAACTACGTTATCGTGCATTGTGGCCTTAACAATTTCCTCCCATAGTAGTCTCCCTTGGTCCCTATCTAAGTTTGGGGGACTGTATATCCACAGATAATAAGTGTTCTCTAAACCCATTGTAATCTGCTAAGCGAAAATCTGGGACTGTTACTGAGTTATCCCTACTATCATACATCCAAACTTTTGGGCACCATCAGTCCAGCACATCTCAAACACTCTGGTGACCTTCTCAATCGCATTCGCAACATCAACATCAGAAACAAGAAACTCTCCAGCCTTGATGTAACATCCCTATTCACCAAAGTACCTACTACACAAGCTATCGATCTCTTGCGCAGGAAAATTGACGACTCGCTTGATCTTCCTCTTCCAGCCAGCGATTTCATCGACCTTGTTGAACTATGTGTGGGCTTCACATGTTTCTCTTTCGAAAACCAACTCTTTCAGCAAACTTTTGGACTACCCATGGGATCGCCACTTAGTGCCGTCCTTGCGAACCTATATATGGAACATTTGGAAGCCGAGCGATTTTCCACTATTATTCCCTCTTCTGTCACCTGGCTTCGTTATGTTGACGACATTCTCATCATAACTCCCAGACGCTTCAACGTTCAAGCTCTCCAACACGAACTCAACCAGGTTGAGCCATCAATCCAGTTTACACTAGAAGAAGAAGTCGACAACACTCTTCCTTTCCTTGATGTTCTTCTCTGCAAAGCTGACCATGAACTTCGTTTCAAAGTCTATCGAAAACCTACCAATCAACACGATCTTCTCACTTCTACTCTCACCACGACACCAAAATTAAACGTGGTGTAATTATAGGCTTTTCCTGCGCGCACTCAGAATCTGCAGCAGTGAGTTCCTTGAAGAAGAATGCTCCCTCATTGAACAAGTTTTTTCCAAACTTCACTATCCTCGTCACTTCATTAGAGACTGCAGACGACGGGCATTAAACATCTTCAACACACCCAGAGAAGACACTGCTGAGAAGAGATACATAGTCCTTCCCACCAACTCCATTTCCAAACAAGTTTCCAACATTTTTTCTAAGACCTCATTCCGAGTATCCACCTCCACATCCACCACCATTAAGGACATTACCAGTAACAGACAGGAAAAGCTTCAATCCACGGCAGGGGTATACACAATCCCTTGTAATGGCTGCAGAAAATTATACGTTTGCGAAACATCCAGAGACCTACAAACACGCATTTCAGAACACCAGTACGCAGGCAGATCTGACGACTCAAGAAATGCCTGTGTTCAACACCGAAATTTACACAACCATTTAATCAACTACAGAAACGCAAGACTCATCGCCAGAGAAGACAACACGCAATACCGAAGAATCCTAGAATCATCATTCATCTGTATATCCAACAACTCCAACCAGAACAACGGCTTCTACAACATAGCTGAACCTATTGCCAAGAAACTTCTTCAACGCTATCCCACCTAGAACTCAAGAATGGTACACTGCAGGTCCTTTAAGTCACACTATGTTTTTAACTATCACACTACTTTTAAGACTCATATGCAGCTTTCTCCACCTGACCCAGCATTCTCCACCTGACTGTACCCTATATATATCTCCATGTTGCTCATTTTCCAGGTAGATCTGTCTGTGACTCGATAAAGCCCACTGCGTGGGCGAAACGTTGTCAATAAAGGATCACATTATACTGCTTATGTTTTTATTTTTCCAATGTTAAAGGTAATTGATTTGTGGTTCTGTCACAAACTGCTTCAAAAAACAATCCTGAACTACTTCTAAAAAGTCGTTAGATTCTAAATTCCCTGTTAAGAAATTCCAATCAATCTGACTAAAGTTAAATAAAGTCCCCTAGAATTACTACGTTATCGTTCCTTGTGGCCTTAACATGTCTGTCCCACGATCGCCTTAGCTGCTGGGTTAAGCCCTGGCTCTATTTCTACGACTAAGAAGACTCCTCTCCAGCGCTATTCTTCGTCTGTACCGTCTTCCCCGCTCATCCCATTGGGATCTTACCTGAACTTATTCTTTCATTCATTCAGTCCTTTGTGTTAGTGTGACTTTCTAAATGGTCCAAATCGGACCGAAACGTCGTCGTAAGCTCCTCTCTTTTATAATAATAATAATAATAATTTTTATTTCATCGCAATTTTACATAGAGATTTACATAGAAGTGCAAGGAGAGCCACTGACATGCCAGGGCATAACGGGCAGCTTAATCTAAAAACTTATGGACTATGTACATAATATTGGATAGATTGATGGGAATTTGATTTGCTTAAACATTGGGCAGATTGCAATATGATGATATTTCATTTGGCAAGTCGTGCGGGTTGTGTGTGTATTGTTCCAGTCACGGTATTGTGCCTTTTTTTGTTATTTAAAAGCAACTGCTTAGGAAGAAATTTCTGGCTTAACTGTTAGTAATAATTTTTCAATTGTCGGAATTTATTACCAAGGTTTATACCATCACAAGTCATATACACTGGTGGTTCTAAGCAGGAGTCTACTGGCAGGGCTGCATCTGCTCTTAAAGAACATAAGAAAGGAGGAACACTGCAGCAGGCCTGTTGGCCCATACTAGGCAGGTCCTTCACAATCCGTCCCACTAACAGAATATTTGCTCAACCCAATTTTCAATGCTACCCAAGAAATAAGCTTTGACAATTCTACCCACTCATGCGCGAGTCCCACTCAAATCCAACCCCTCTCACTCATGAATTTATCCAACCTAAATTTGAAACTACCCAAGGTCCTTGCTTCAATAACCCTACTAGGCAGACTGTTCCACTCATCAACTACCCTATTTCCAAACCAATACTTTCCTATATCCTTTCTAAATCTAAACTTATCTAACTTGAATCCATTATTGCGGGTTCTCTCTTGGAGAGATATCCTCAAGACCTTATTTATATCCCCTTTGTTAATACTCCATTTTCCACTTGTATACCTCGATCATGTCTCCCCTCATTCTACGTCTTACAAGTGAATGTAATTTTAGGGTCTTCAATCTTTCTTCGTAAGGAAGATTTCTAATGCTATGTATTAATTTAGTCATTCTACGCTGAATGTTTTCTAACGAATTTATGTCCATTCTGTAATATGGAGACCAGAACTGAGCTGCGTAATCTAGGTGAGGCCTTACTAATGATGTATAAAGCTGTAATATAACCTCTGGACTTCTGTTGCTAACACTTCTTGATATAAATCCCAGTAATCTATTTGCCTTATTACGTACGCTTAGGCATTGCTGTCTTGGTTTAAGGTTGCTGCTTACCATCACCCCCAAGTCCTTCTCGCAATCTGTATGGCTAAGTTCTACGTTATTTAACTTATAAGTGCTTGGGTTATGGACACTCCCGAGCTTCAGAACCTTGCATTTATCTACATTGAACTGCATCTGCCACTTTTCTGACCACGAATTAAGTTTGTCTAAATCTTCCTGAAGTTCTATGACATCTATGTTTGAATCAATTATCCTACCTATCTTCGTGTCGTCGGCGAATTTGCTCATATCACTAGTAATTCCCTCATCAAGGTCATTGATATATATTATAAATAACAATGGGCCTAAGACTGATCCCTGTGGAACACCACTTGTTACAAGTCCCCATTCGGATTTAACCCCATTTATGCACACTCTCTGCTTCCTATTGGTGAGCCATGACTCGATCCATGACAGCACTTTTCCCCCAATGCCATGAGCTGCCACTTTCTTTAACAGTCTCTGGTGCGGTACTCTATCAAAAGCCTTACTAAAGTCTAAATAAACAATATCGAATTCTTTATCGTGATCAACAGCCTCAAAAGCTTTACTGAAGAAGGTTAATAAATTAGATAGGCAGGAACGGCCCCTCGTGAATCCATGCTGGGTATCATTAATCAAATTATGGTTATCTAGATGGCTTCTAATAATATCAGCTATAATTGACTCTAGTAATTTGCCTACAATTGAGGTCAGGCTCATTGGGCGGTAGTTTGACGGTAGTGACTTGTCCCCTGCTTTAAAAATAGGAATTACATTAGCTATCTTCCACATATCAGACACTACACCTGTTTGAAGAGATAAATTAAAAATGTTAGATATTGGTTCACAGAGTTCCATTTTGCATAACAACGATAGCAACTTTAAGTTAAACATAAGAATTAACAATTGGTCGTCTACACTGCAAACTGAATTGTTTGCCATCCTAATGGCGCTAAAGCTAACTTACGACACAGAGCTTGACTTTATAATTACTACTGATTGTATGTCATCACTGAAGGCTCTTGACTCACACAATGACTAACAACATGCTCATTGGAGAAGCCAGGTATAGATACTCAAAGTCCGGGAAAAAGGAATTAATGTACAATTGTTGTGGATTCCATCACACATTGGATTGGAAGTAAATGGTATAAAATACCGACACAATGGAAAAATAAACACATAAGCAGTATAATGTGATCCTCTATTGACAACGTTTCACCCACACAGTGGGCTTTATCAGATCTGTTTGTGACTTGATAAAGCTCACTGTGTGGACGAAACGTTGTCAATAAAGGATCACATTATACTAAGAACATAAGAATGGAGGAACACTGCAGAAGGCCTACCGGCCCATACAAGGCAGGTCCATATCAAAACCACCACTACCTAAGAATTTATTCCCGTACTCACGACACCAATCAAACCCAGCCCCTCCCACTCATATATTCGTCCAATCTCTTTTTAAAGCCACCCAAGGTCCTAGCCTCTATCACCCTACTCGGAAGATTGTTCCACGCATCTACAACTCTGTTCGAAAACCAGTACTTGCCTATGTCCTTTCTAAATCTAAATTTATCCAATTTAAATCCGTTATTTCTGGTTCTTACTTGGTTCTATATCCTCAGTATTTTATTAATATCTCCTTTGTTTATGCCCATCATCCACTTGTACACCTCGATGATATCTCCCCTCATTCTACGTCTCTCCAGAGAGTGGAGATTCAATGCTCTAAGTCTATCTTCATACGGGAGATTTCTTATACTGTAAATCATTTTAGTCATTCTTCTTTGTATGTTCTCCAATGAATTTATATCCATCCTGTAGTAAGGAGACCAAAACTGAGCTGCATAATCCAAATGAGGTCTCACTAGTGATGTATAGAGCTGTAAAATAACTTTTGGACTTCTGTTGCTTATACTTCTTGAAATAAATCCTAGTAATCTGTTAGCCTTATTGCGCACACTTAGGCACTGTTGTCTTGGCTTTAGATTCCTGCTTACCATGACTCCCAAGTCTTTTTCACATTCTGTATGATCAAGCTCTACTTCACCTAGTTTATAAATTCGAGGGATATTTTCATTACCAAGGACTAGTACCTTACACTTGTCCACATTGAACTTCATCTGCCACTTTTCAGACCAAGACATTAATTTGTCCAAATCCTCCTGGAGTTCACTGGTATCCTCCTCAGAATGAATCATACGGCCTATTTTGTATCATCAGCAAATTTACTCATGTCACTTGCAATTCCTTCATCAAGGTCATTTATGTAAATTATGAACAACAATGGGCCTAAAACTGATCCTTGTGGAACGCCACTAGTGACTAATCCCCATTCAGATTTGACCCCATTAATGGAAACTCTCTGCTTTCTATTGGTAAGCCATGCCTCTATCCATGCTAGAACTTTACCTCCTATACCATGAGCTGCCACCTTTCTTAAGAGTCTCTTGTGAGGTACTCTATCGAAGGCCTTACTGAAATCCAAGTAAACTATATCATATTCTTTATCACTGTCTACTGCCTCAAATGTTTTATTGAAAAACGTCAGTAAATTTGTTAGGCAGGAACGACCTCTCGTGAACCCATGCTGAGATTCATTAATCAAATTATGTTCTTCAAGGTGACTTCTAATAATATCAGCTATAATTGATTCTAATAATTTGCCTACTATACTGCTTATGTGTTTATTTTTACACATTGGATTACTCCTTCATGATAAAGTTGATATGTTAGCCAAAACAAGTACCTTGAATGGGTACTTGTTTTGGCTAGACACCTGAAGGGGTGTCTAGCATTAGGAATAATGTTAGGAGAAAGGTAAATAAGAACATAAGAGATGATGTATGAGTTATAAGAAGCTTGCAAGTTTCGATGTGACTGCCTTATTCACCAATGTCCCAGTTGATCAAGCCATTGATCTTCACAGGGTGATTAACGATGATACAGATTTACCTGTACCTCGCCAGGATTTTGTGAGCCTTGTCGAACTTTGTGTTCGTTATAACTGCTTTAGGTTTGAAGACGAAGTATAAACAACTGTTGGGGCTAGCCATGGGCTCACCCCTTAGTGCAGTACTTGCCAATTTATATATGAAGGATCTAGAATCCAGACGGATCCTCAATAACATCCCTAGGTCAGTTACATGGATGCGGTACGTTGATGATATTTTAGTACAACCAATTACCTTTTCTTGACGTTCTCCTCCTCATTAGTGAAAACAGACTTTCTTTTAAAGTCTACCGTAAACCTACATACAAGAACGATGTTCTACAGTTCTTCTCTCACCTTGACACCGGAACTAAAAGACGGGTAGTCATTGGCTTCTTTCTGAGAGCTCACAGAATTTCCAGTCCGCAGTTCCTCGAAGAAGAATGCACATACATCACCCATTCTTTTAGTTCAATACACTTTCCCCTACACTTCACACGTGACTGCAGGAAACGTGCGACACGTGTCCTCAACAAGACCAACGCCAGTCAAGTTGTTAAATTAGACACATATGCAACACTTGGGTATCTTTATTGAGGAAACGTTTCGCCACACAGTGGCTTCATCAGTCCAATACAAAGAAGAAAGTACAACTTGTCTGACACAGCAACTTCTTGGGATCTTGATACAAACGGATTCTTCAACATTTGTCCAAACCTTTGGACAAGGACCTACTTCGACTAGTGGATGATACCACTATGACCCCGCCTCCTCCTGCTTCATCTCACCTGTCTACAGTATATAAGCAACTTCTATTTGCCTTATGCTGTATTCACTTTAAGATTGATGGACTGAACACATCGACTCCAGGCCGAGGGACTGATTACTTCAAACTCCTCCTCTTATTACTACTTTCTTCTTTGTATTGGACTGATGAAGCCACTGTGTGGCGAAACGTTTCCTCAATAAAGATACCCAAGTGTTGCATATGTGTCTAATTTAACAACTTGTCGGTTCTCTGAACCATTCATCTACACCAGTCAAGTTGAAGAGAAGCCTCCAAGATACATCGCTTTACCAGTCAGCGACGTTGCTACTAACGTTTCAGAGATGTTTGATAGAAAACTGGCTAAAATATCTACCAGCTCATCAACTACTGTTAGGAACCTGGTACAGACCCAATCATGACTCTGGCACAAGTGTAGGAATATACACTATACCATGTGGGGCGCGCGACAAAGTATATGTGGGGGAAACAGCCTGACCTCAATTGTAGGCAAATTACTAGAGTCAATTATAGCTGATATTATTAGAAGCCATCTAGATAACCATAATTTGATTAATGATACCCAGCATGGATTCACGAGGGGCCGTTCCTGCCTATCTAATTTATTAACCTTCTTCAGTAAAGCTTTTGAGGCTGTTGATCACGATAAAGAATTCGATATTGTTTATTTAGACTTTAGTAAGGCTTTTGATAGAGTACCGCACCAGAGACTGTTAAAGAAAGTGGCAGCTCATGGCATTGGGGGAAAAGTGCTGTCATGGATCGAGTCATGGCTCACCAATAGGAAGCAGAGAGGTGCATAAATGGGGTTAAATCCGAATGGGGACTTGTAACAAGTGGTGTTCCACAGGATCAGTCTTAGGCCCATTGTTATTTATAATATATATCAATGACCTTGATGAGGGAATTACTAGTGATATGAGCAAATTCGCCGACGACACGAAGATAGGTAGGATAATTGATTCAAACATAGATGTCATAGAACTTCAGGAAGATTTAGACAAACTTAATTCGTAGTCAGAAAAGTGGCAGATGCAGTTCAATGTAGATAAATGCAAGGTTCTGAAGCTCGGGAGTGTCCATAACCCAAGCACTTATAAGTTAAATAACGTAGAACTTAGCCATACAGATTGCGAGAAGGACTTGGGGGTGATGGTAAGCAGCAACCTTAAACCAAGACAGCAATGCCTAAGCGTACGTAATAAGGCAAATAGATTACTGGGATTTATATCAAGAAGTGTTAGCAACAGAAGTCCAGAGGTTATATATGACACTAGAAGATGGCAGCGACTTGACACTACACCGAATACTTGATTTTACTTGTGACTTTTATCTTGTACTGTGATTTTGTGTAAATATGTTTTTACACAGATTATTAGATTATATGTTTTTATTCAGATTATATGCTTTATATTAATAATATATTTAATATAATAAAAATCTGAAATACGAGATTTTACTCAGTATCCCGGACAGGCCCCCATATTACAAATAAAGAAGCATTTGTAATAAAACGACTGTTTGGGATACTGAGTAAAATCTCGTATTTCAGATTTTTATTATATTAAATATATATTATTAATATAAAAGCATATAATCTGAATAAAAACATATAATCCTAATATTCTGTGTAAAAACA
>WNWK01038501.1:0-17909 GCA_009830355.1 Cherax destructor | reverse complement strand
ATTTTATCAAAAAAAAAAGAAGTCCAGGGTTATATTACAGCTTTATACATCAAAAAAGGCCTCACCTAGATTCCCAGCTCAGTTCTGGTCTCCTATTGAAGGACAAAAATTTCGTTAGAAAACATTCATAGAATGCCCCAAATTAATACATGTTAAAATTTTTTCCCGGGAAAATTAAAACCCAAAAATTTAAATTCCCCTTTGAAAGAGAATGAGGAGAATGATCGAGGTATACAAGGGAAAATGGGAAAAAAAGGGGGATATAAAAAGCTTGGGGATATCTCTCCAAGAGAAACCCAATAAGGGTTTCAAGAGATAAGTTAGTTTTAGGGATATAGGAGATTTTTTTAAAGAGTTAGTGGGAACAGTCTGCCTAGTGGGGGTTTTTGAAGTAGGCCCTTTGGGTAGTTTCAAATTTGGGTTTGGGAAAAATTCATGAGTAGGGGGGTGGATTTGAGGGGGACTCGCATGTGTGGGAGAATTGTAAAACATTTCGGTATTAAAAATTTGGGGTTGAGCAAATATTCTGTTAGTGGGACTTTTAAGGACCTGTAGTATGGGCCAACAGGTCCAGTGTTCCTCCTTTCTTATGTTCTTATGTTCTTAGTCCTTCCCACCAACTCCATTTCCAAACAAGTTTCCAACATTTTTTCTAAGACCTCATTCCGAGTATCCACCTCCACATCCACCACCATTAAGGACATTACCAGTAACAGACAGGAAAAGCTTCAATCCACGGCAGGGGTATACACAATCCCTTGTAATGGCTGCAGCAAATTATACGTTGGCGAAACATCCAGAGACCTACAAACACGCATTTCAGAACACCAGTACGCAGGCAGATCTGACGACTCAAGAAATGCCTGTGTTCAACACCGAAATTTACACAACCATTTAATCAACTACAGAAACGCAAGACTCATCGCCAGAGAAGACAACACGCAATACCGAAAAATCCTAGAATCATCACTCATCTGTATATCCAACAACTTCAACCAGAACAACGGCTTCTACAACATAGCTGAACCTATTGCCAAGAAACTTCTTCAACGCCATCCCACCTAGAACTCAAGAATGGTACACTGCAGGTCCTTTAAGTCACACTATGTTTTTAACTATCACACTACTTTTAAGACTCACATGCAGCTTTCTCCTCCTGACCCAGCATTCTCCACCTGACTGTACCCTATATATATCTCCATGTTGCTCATTTTCCAGGTAGATCTGTCTGTGACTCGATAAAGCCCACTGCGTGGGCGGAATGTTGTCAATAAAGGATCACATTATACTGCTTATGTGTTTATTTTTCCGTTCTGTTAGTGGGATGGAATGTGAAGGACCTGCCTAGTATGAGCCAACGGGCCTGCTGCAGTGTTCCTCCTTTCTTATGTTCTTATAAGAACATAAGAACATAAGAAAGGAGGAACACTGCAGCAGGCCTGTTGGCCCAAGTCCTTCTCGCAATCTGTATGGCTAAGTTCTACGTTATTTAACTTATAAGTGCTTGGGTTATGGACACTCCCGAGCTTCAGAACCTTGCATTTATCTACATTGAACTGCATCTGCCACTTTTCTGACCACGAATTAAGTTTGTCTAAATCTTCCTGAAGTTCTATGACATCAATGTTTGAATCAATTATCCTACCTATCTTCGTGTCATCGGCGAATTTGCTCATATCACTAGTAATTCCCTCGTCAAGGTCATTGATATATATTATAAATAACAACGGGCCTAAGACTGATCCCTGTGGAACACCACTTGTTACAAGTCCCCATTCGGATTTAACCCCATTTATGCACACTCTCTGCTTCCTATTGGTGAGCCATGACTCGATCCATGACAACACTTTTTCCCCAATGCCATGAGCTGCCACTTTCTTTAACAGTCTCTGGTGCGGTACTCTATCAAAAGCCTTACTAAAGTCTAAATAAACAATATCGAATTCTTTATCATGATCAACAGCCTCAAAAGCTTTACTGAAGAAGGTTAATAAATTAGATAGGCAGGAACGGCCCCTCGTGAATCCATGCTGAGTCTCATTCATCAATTTATGGTTATCTAGATGGCTTCTAATAATATCAGCTATAATTGACTATAGTAATTTGCCTACAATTGAGGTAAGGCTTATTGGGCGGTAATTTGACGGTAGTGACTTGTCCCCTGCTTTAAAAATAGGAATTACATTAGCCATCTTCCACATATCAGACACTACACCTGTTTGAAGAGATAAATTAAAAATGTTAGATAATGGTTCACAGAGTTCCATTTTGCATTCCTTAAGAACCCTTGCAAAAAGCTCATCAGGACCCGGCGATTTATTTTGTATCGCTTGTAACGGCTTGAGAAAGCTCCTGGAGAGCGAAACGTTGCCACAATAAAATGTCAGATTACAGAGGTGTTTGTAGAAGCAGTAGATATGTAAAGACGATGTAATCAGCCCATCAGCCTTGAACACGTTGTTTTGAGGTGGTCAGTCCCTCAACCTGGAGAAGAGTTTTGTTCAATAATCTGGAACAATGTGAAGTTGAAGCGACATTATGGAGACTTATATACTGTCAGAAATGTGTTCTCTATTTAATGTTTATTTCTTATCAGTCTTTACTCAAGAAGACATAAATGATATCCCAGCAATTAAAAATTATTAAGTAATATTACTGTCACGAGAGAAATGTTTATCAAACAGGTAGATAAACGGAAACAAAATAAGTCCCCGGGCCCTGACAAATTATTTTCAAGGGTAATTAAAGAATGCAAGTTGGAACTTAGTCAGCCGCTAACGAGTGTTAATGCTTCCATCCAAACTGGTGTTGTGCCGAAGATGTGGAAGATGGCTAATGTAATTCCTATATTTACGCTTTCCGTCAAATTATATTGTCCAATAAGCCTGACGTCTATAGTAAGCAAATTATTAGAATTAATTATAGCTGATATTATTAGAAGTCAACTTGGCGACCATAATTATATTAATAAATCTCAGCATGGATTCACGAGAGGTCTTTCCTCCCTGACATATTTACTGACATTCTTCTATAATGCATTTGAGGCAGTAGACAACGATAAAGAATGTGATGTTATTTATTTGGATTTCAGTAAAGCCTTGGATAGAGTACCTCAAAAAGACTCTTAAGAAAAGTGGCAGCTAATGGTAAAGTTCTGACATAGATCGAGTCATGGCTTACTAATAGCAAGCAGAGAGTTTCCATTAATGGGGTCAAGTCTGAATGGGGACCGCTCACTAGTGGTGTTCCACAAGAATCAGTTTTACGCCCATTGTTCATAATTTACATTAATGATCTTGATGAAGAAATTACAAGTGACATGAGTAAATTTGCTTATGATACAAAAATAAGCAGACTAATATATTCTGAGGAGGATACCAATAAACTCCAGGAGGATTTGGACAAATTAATGTCTTGGTCTGAAAAGTGGCAAATGCAGTTCAATGTGGAGAAGTGTAAAGTTCTAGTCCTTGGGAATGTAAATAACCCTTGAAGTTATGAACGAGGTGAAGACGAGCTTGATCATACAGAATGTGAAAAGACTTAACAGTCATGATCAGCAGAAATCTAAAGCCAAGACAACAGTGCCTAAGTGTGTGCAGTAAGGCTAACATTATACCTGGAGAGGGTTTTGGGGGTCAATGCATCCGAAATCTCGAAATCGACCTCCTGGCTTAGCAAACGATAGAGAGAGACTTCTTCAGGACGAAATTGTTAGGGATTCTAGACACGATAACGTAGGGGCAGTGGGGGATTTTAACTTTAGTCGAATTGATTGAACTTCGTCGACCGGTAATCTGGAGTCCAGCGACTTTCAGGACTGTTTTCTGAAACAGTGTGTAACAGAGCCTACCAGAGGTAATAATTTGCTTGACCTAGTCTTGTCAAATAAAGAAACCCTCGCAAATAATCTGGCGATCTCTGAAGAGCTTGGCGTAAGTGATCACAAATCTATTACCTTTAATATCACCTGGGAACACGAAAATAAGGATACAAAGGTAAAAGTAACAAGTAACATGACCAAATTTGCTGATGATGCAAAAATAGGCCGAATGATTGATTCTGAGGAGGATACCAATGAACTTAAGGAGGATTTGGACAAATTAATGTCTTGGTCTGAAAAGTGGCAGATGAAGTTCGGTGTGGACAAGTGTAAAGTTCCAGTCCATGGGAATGAAAATGACCCTCGAAATCATAAACTAGGTGAAGTAGAACTTGATTACACATTGTAAAAAGGACGTCGGAGTTATGGTAAGTAGAAATCTAAAGCCAAGACAACAATGCCTAAGTGTGAAGAATAAGGCTAACAGATTACTAGAATTTATTTCAATAAGTATAAGTAACAGGAGTCAAAAAGTTATTTTGCAGCTCTACACATCACTAGTGAGACCTCATTTGAATTATGCCACTCAGTTTTGGTCTCCTTACTACAGAATGGATATAAATTCATTGGAGAACATACAGAGAAGGATGACTAAAATGATTCACTGTATAAGGAATCTCCCGTGTGAAGACAGACTTAGATTCTTGAATCTTCACTCACTTGAGAGACGTAGAATGAGAGGAGATATCATCGAAGTATATAAGTGGAAGATGGGCATAAATAAAGGCGATATTTTTAAAATACGGAGGATATTGAATAAGATAAAAACCAGAAATAACAGTTTTAAGTTAGATAAATTTAGATTTAGAAAGGACATAAGTAAGTCCTGGCTATCAAACAGTGTTGTCGATGTTGTTCATGAATGGTATACAATACCGACAAGATGAAAATTAGACACATGCCACGTCTGGGTATCTCTGTTGTAGACGTTTCACCATCCAGTGGCTTTATCAATACAAATTCACGGATATAATTGGAAGATAGTAGAGGACGAGGCGGCACATCTGGTGTTCCTGGCCGTCTGCGACATGGAGACTCTACTCGCAGTCCTTGCAACACATCCGCCTCCATGATGAAGACACTGTGAAGATTCCCTGTCAGGGCCCAACACTACTCCTCCCTCCCTTCTTTATACACTTATACTTCCTTCCTCTGTCACTCCATCCTTCTTCTTACCCCTGCTTAATAAAGGAAAAGCCAGTGGGGCCTGTGATTTTTCTTTTCTTTGCAGAACAGCTTGTTCCAGGGCAACAAAATGCTAATAAACCATACCACGGGTGGGGGTGGGGTTAGAACCCGCGATCAGAGTCTCAAAACTCCAGACCGACGCGTAAGCCACTGGGCCAGCTAGCTTCAATAAGATTAATCCAACTAGGTATATTTCTACACCATAGGAAGATTAGCATAGGCACCACTGTGTCCACAAATGCAAGTTTTTACAGACGAATCTCCCGCTAGCATGGCCGTGGCGAGCTCTAGCTCAAGTCCCCTCAAAGCCGTCAACATGACTCACAAAATCGTAAGAAGTCAACTTATCACTTAGATTAAAAAAAAATAATTCATATTTTCTCTTTCAGGATGATATTATGATGCCTACACGGGTACAAAAACAATACGATATCGCACTGCATAATCATAATGCTGTAAGTAGTCATTTCAAAACTATATATATTGGAAATAATAAGTTAAAAACTGTTGTGTTTATCAAAAGTCTATCCTGTATATTAAATACAATAGTAAAATCTGCAGGAGGTTACACTGGAATTCGACCACAACACCTCAAAGAGATGGTAAATCCAGTACTCGGCGCATATGCATCAATTCTCCTCACCGAATTAACAACTTTTGTCAAAAACTGCCTGGCTCGCCGAATCCCAGAAGAAATTAAACCTTTATTTTTTGGAGCCTCATTATGCGCTTTGAAGAAGGATGGGGGAATCAGACCCATTGCTGTTGGTAACACCCTTCGCCGTCTAGTTGCCAAAGCAGCAGTAAGAAACATTCGCCTAGAAGCTGCCAGTTTACTCCAGACACACCAACTGGGGTTTGGGGTTTCTCAAGGCAGTGAAGCCGCAGCTCATGCGGCAAGGGCCTACATCAGGGACTTACCAGAAGACAAGGCCGTAGTCAAACTTGACTTTAGAAATGCCTTTAATATGGTGAAGAGAGATGTGGTCTTGCCAGCCGTTCGGGATAGGTTCCCCAGTCTCTTTCCCTTAATTTCAGCTGGCTACAGCAAACCCTCGACTCTTTTGTTTGGGGAACATGAAATTCCCTCATCTGAGGGTGTTCAGCAGGGTGATCCACTCGCTCCACTTCTCTTCTGTTTAGCAGTAAGAGAACTAACTTCCAGCCTACGCAGCGAGCTCAACATCTGGTACCTGGATGATGGCACTCTGGCGGGTACTGGGGAGTCCCTGTTAGGACTCATCCTCAATCCGTCAAAGTGTGAAATCATCACAACAAACCAGGAAATAATCAGTGCGGTGCGAACAATCCTCCCAGAAGTACTACTACCACTCCATCCAACAGTACCCTCCTGGGAGCACTGCTGGGTCACCAGGCCATCGACACGGTCCTCAAGGACAAAGTGAATGACCTGAAAAGAATGGAGGAGAGAATAAGTGATCTTGATGCCCATGATGCCCTGTATCTCCTCACAAGGTGTCTTACTATGCCAAGACTCACTTACTTCTTGAGGTGCGCACCCTCTTTTGACAACCAAACACTTGACGAGTATGACGCACACCTGAGATCAACCTTTAAGAAGGCACTGAATCTGTCACCAGAGGATCGGCAATGGGAGCAGGCAACCCTCCCAGTGCGACTGAGAGGTATAGGGGTGCGCAAAGCAAGGCAGGTAGCTTTACCTGCATTTCTGTCACCGTGTTTGGCCTCCTGTGGATTAGTCAAGAAGATTGTCCCTGAACGTTTGAGAGGTGTGGTGGGAGCTCAAGACCCAATGTTCATTGAAGCAGCCGTGCGGTGGGACATCCTGGCAGACTTCTCCAGTAGACTAGCTCCTCCCAAAGAGCACAAACAGTCCCACTGGGACAAACCGATCATGGAAAAAATTGCCAACACAATGCTCACCAACGCTTCAGGAAAGGACAAAGCTCGTCTCCTAGCGGTGAAGGCACCACACTTAGGAGATTTCCTTCTAGCTGTTCCCAATTCCTCTCTGGGGACTCGACTCGACTCACAGGCCATTCGGATTGGTGTTGCGCTTCGCCTAGCCGCCCCCATACTCAGCGAACATAGATGTATTTGCGGCAGGGCGACGGTTGATCAATTCGGACTTCATGGTCTCGTGTGTCACACATCAGAAGGGAAGTATGCTAGACATGAGGAGGTCAATGACATCATAAAGAGAAGCCTCACCACAGCCCGTTGCCCAGCTCAACGGGAACCCCAAGTGCAGAGGTCTGATGGAAGTCAAAAGCATCCTGATGGAGCCACTATGCTACCCTGGAAGGATGGTAAGCAGATTGCTTGGGACTACACCTGTGCTGCCACAATGGCAGACACCTACTTGCCATACTCCGTAGCCGAAGGGGGTGGAGCTGCCAACCACAGGGAGACCCAGAAGACTCGCAAATATGAAGGCCTTCCCCCTTGCTATAACTTCATCCCAATAGGGTCGGAGACCCTTGGAGAATAGGGCAAGTGTGTTTTAAAGTTTCTCAAAGAGCTGGGTGAAAAACTCATCATAAAAACCAAGGACCACAGGGCGACCAGCTTCCTCTTTCAGAGACTCAGTGTTGCGATCCAGAGGGAAAATGCCTGCAGCATTCTGGGCACGCGGCCCACTGCCGGGGAGCTGGACGAAGTATTTGACATGTAGCTCTGAGTTGTTATCTATGTTGTTTTACTCCCTATTGTATTCTTGTCAATGTATATTGTTAAGGTATTTTGTCAATGTATTTTGTCTTGAAATAAAGTTTATATATATGTATATATAGACTGAAAAGATAGGGTGGTAGGGAAAGTGGAATATTCAAATTTCTTCAGGAAGAAATCCAAATATTCTTCCTTGAAGCCTTTTTATCCACTTCTCCGAGGCTATGGGTCCCACAATTTGCACCAGATGTGGACCCCATCCTATATATATATATATATATATATATATATATATATATATATATACAGTGGTACCTCGACTTACGATATTTTTTCATTCCAGAATGCTGTTCAAGTGCCATTACCAAACGAATTTATCTCCTTAAGAAATGATGTAAAATAGACTAGTCCGTTTAGACCCCAAAATTACACTTACAAAAGCATTTAAAAAAATTTACTTACATAAAAGGGTGTGTTTGGGGACCATCGTAAGTCGAGGTACCACTGTATATATATATATATTTATTTATATGTCGTGCCGATTAAGCGTGTGGTGATTTTCAGATTATTGGGAGCAGATTTCGACGTGAACCAGCAGACTCAACTTTGCGTTACACTAGCTGGGCAAATGGCTTGACACCTGCACAGCTGACAATGCAGATATATACTTCAAATGGACCAACGGTTGTTATGCCAACTTGGTTCATCCATCGCTCTGTTTTTAACAGGTCAGAGTGCCACTGACAGTTTTAATAGCGTAATTAATAATAAAAGTGCAGCTGCTTTTTTTTTTCTAAGGTTTATAAAATTTTAATTATACATGGAATGAGGGGAAACATTAGGAAGTGTATAAAATAAGCTCAAAGAAAAGTACATCGTTCCAGTGCAATTCTTCCCAGCTGACACAGCCTTATCTTATCTTATCTTACCTCCTGTCTCCTCTACCAACCTCTTCCACGCGCTCTCCTCCGTCTAACCTTGAAGGGAGGTTCCTTGATGCTGGTGAGGGGCTCTTGATCTAGGGAATCAGATCTGTGCTCCAGTTCCCTGAAATGAGCCTGAATGCCTTTCAGCCTCTCCCCCACAGCGCTTCCCATAACAACAATAATAATAATTCTCCATCTACATCTCCGCCCACAACAACGTATCTACCACATCTGCTAGGAAAATGATAGGATGGATAATGAGAACCTTCAAAACTAGAGACGCCAAGCCCATGATAATGCTCTTCAAATCACTTGTTCTCCCTAGGCTGGAATATTGCAATACACTGATGGCTCCTTTCAAGGTAGGCGAAACTGCAGACATTGAGAATATACAGAGAACTTGCACGGCATGTATAAATACGATAAATCACCTAAATTACTGGGAATGGTTGAAGTCCATTGATTTGTATTCCCTGGAATGCAGGGGAGAAAGATACATGATAATATACACTTGGGGAAAATCCTAGAGGAACTAGTCCCAAATTTGCACACGAAAATCACTCTCTACGAAAGCAAAAGACTCGGCAGGAGATACAATACCCCTCCCAATAGATCCCCTGGCTGTCTTCAAGAAGGCACTGGACAGGCACCTAAATTCAGTATCTGACCAGCTAGGCTTTGGATCGTACGTCAGTTTACGTGCGGCCAGCAGTAACAGCCTGGTTGATCAGGCCCTGATCCACCGCGAGGCCTGGTCATGGACTGAGCAGTGGGGGCGTTAACCCCTGAAACCCCTTCCAGGTATACTGCAGGTATTGGTATATTCACAAAAAAAAAAAGAATTAGCCAAGAATGTGTTGATATTGTGTCATTATCAATACAATGTGAGCAAGACCTACTTTTTTTTACATAAACTGTGTGTTCTTGTATTAGTGAGGTAGACATTACTTGGGTGTGAATATACATAGTTCAGAATTATCTGTTTATTTAGTCTTCATTAGGATGAGCTACACCGGAAGGGGTCATTCCACACCTGGGGGATGGGAGGCGTGATTACTAATCATATTTTATCCGAGGAATGGCAGAGAGGCTCAAACTCCTCGGATCGAGAGGTTTTCACTAGCTTCAAGGGTAACCAAAGATATGAAAATGGGTGACTCTTCTGGGCAGCGTTGTCGTCTGCACATGCACAGCAATGGAGGCTGGGCGTTTGGCGGGATAGCTCCGGGATTTTCAAGGATAGCTCCTGATCAGAGGCTGACCTGGTCACGACTGAACAGGACTCTGTGTGAATTGTCTGGGAAGATTCCAAAGCAGCGAGAGGACATCCCAGTGCATCGTTTCAGCGTAAAGAGTGGAAGTTTGAGCAGTTTGTGAGGGTTGGGGCTGAGAAGATAGTGCCTCCTTCCCCACGCCTGCCGGGGGGGAGGGGGCGGGGTGCGTGGGCTGCCCGGTGTGAACAGTGACCCTCTCATAACCCCTCACCCTTGTTCCTCACCCATCCAACTCCCAGCATCGGCGATGGCGGGGGGTGTGCCGGGATCGCGGGAGCTTCAGGGAGGGGGGGGGTCTCCATGTGGGAGCGGCCAGCAGCGCCTCCCAGCAGATGTCAGCGATGGCTCAGGATCTGCCGGGCTCACGGGAACTTCCACTGCAGAGAGGGCCTGGGATCTGCAATCAAACTAGCGTCCACCAGGACGTTGACACGTCCCCAGGGCAGCTCTCCCTCGGGCTGCTAGCGATGGTGCTCCTGCAAGCAGCAGATCCTGTGCAACCTGCTGCTGTTTGCAATGACTGTCTGGCTGTCCTGCCGAAGAGGGACAGGCACCTTGCAACATCTGTTGTTGGGGCAATGGATGCATTTGTTTACCATGTATGGACGTGTTATGATTCATTACCTTTGTAACTGTCATGATTGTGACCAGCTCTACCTGGAGCTCATTACCTTTGCAACTTGTCATGATTGTGAGCAGCTCTACCTGGAGCTCATTACCTTTGCAACTTTTCATGATTGTGACCAGCTCCAGTTCATTATCTTTGCAACTTGTCATGATTGTGACCAGCTCTAGTTCATTACCTTTGTAACTTGACATGAGTGTGACCAGCTCTACCTGGAGCTCATTACCTTTGCAACTTGTCATGATTGTGACCAGATCTAGTTCATTACCGCTGTAACTTGTTCAGCTATCAAAACTTTGGAGTCCAGTCTCTGGACCAATTATGTACCTCTGTAATCTTTTGACTACCGCCCACAGGATGGGTATGGGGTGCATAATAAAGATATTAAAATAATTAAACTAACTTCTGGGCAGCCCACAAGTTTACAACAGAACTTCCCGAGCTGCACTCACCCAGTTGTGTTGATGAGAGTAGAGATTTGGCTCCTAGTCCCGCCTCTTGACCTCAAAAATTGGCCAGTAGATACTGATTCCTTGCCCCTATCATTCCTACTCTTGCAACTGTGTAAAGTTTACCCGCTTCACTTCCTCATCTAGTTCATGCCACATGTTTACCTCCTTAACATCTCTGTAGCAGTGTAGCTCATCTGTGTTTTTAGCTTCCATCTGTACACTCTTGTCCATGTGCCTCGGGTCTCAAACAATATATCCGTCACGTAGAAAGCGAAGCTGATTCTTACGATGTCTTCGTTATTATAAGGCTGCTCTTATTGCAATATGTTCGTGTCTGTATGGAAAACTCAGAGTACCTTATGCGTCGTTATTATATCTCTCCTGGTCCTCTCTTTCCGGTGTCATATTTAATTCTCTAAGCCTCTCACAGTTCAACAACCTTAATCCTTTAACAGTATAGATGCAAATCTTTGCACTCTCTCTAGATTTTAAACTTATCTTTGGTCTACAGCTTATTATGTTCGTTACTTTTCAGAGTTGGAGGATTTAGTGAAGCAGGTGCAGGTACTCCAGAAGATCTTATTTTCTTCTATAACCATTTACGGCAGGAAGGAAGTATAATACGTCATGATGAAGAGCTTCTTGTCTATAGATACCATCCTAATGCAACAACTTTTTCAATTCACGAGTCAGTACTTTCCTTGATAATTATATAGTCATTGCATTTAATATGTGGAATATACTTTCTGTTACAGTATGAATGTATGTATGTATACAACTTGTATCATGAATGCTGCAGCAAGTATACGTAACTATCATACATGTATAGTATTTGCCGTATATTATACAATAATTATGTACAGTATAGCCAGATCCGGTGACAAATTCTTAATTAATTATTTTCCAGAGAAACCATATGGGATTTGAGGGTAAAAGAAATCCAGGAACGAGTACTGGGTTTGTGGGAATCGTTTACGATATGGAATGCTGGAAAGCAAGGGCGCAAGTTCTACCGATCCCTTCTGCCAGAAAACCAGGAAAAGGTGACAGCCTTCTGTGATGTGGATGTTAAGAAGATTGGCTCATTCTACACTTATGAAGAGACTTGGAAAAAAATAAAACCAAAAGTGCCAATTATTCACTTCAAAGAAGCCAAGCCACCGTTAATAATTTGCATGAAAATGGTGAGTTTGTGTTCATTATTTTCTATGGCTGCTAGATTGAGGGTTACAGTTGATGAAGCGAACCAGTGTCAATATGATAAGGGTATTCAATACAGACAAGTTGATAAGACACATGTGCAACAGTTAGGGGTCTTTCATAAGTGATGTCCTCAATATCTGCACTACTCAAGGTGAATACTAGGCCCAGTCTCGCTGGTTCATCCTCGTTTCTCTCTCTCTGGTTGTGTCCCTTACGTGTTGGTACATGAGGTTTTCCAGTACCACCTCCATCATCTTAGCCCTCCACGTTTCTTGGCCCCCATGTGGCTCCAGGTTCTCTCAATCGATTTCCTTGTGGTTGAAGTCACCCATGATCAACAGCTTTGCCCTGCTCGCATGAACCCTTCTGGTCACTTCAGCCATTGTGTCAACCATCGCTCTATTACTCTCATCATACTCTTGCCTTGGCCTCCTGCTGTTTTGTAGTGGGTTATACGTCACTGCAATTACCACCTTGGGACCTCCAGACTGAAGAGTTCCTATTATGTAATATCTTGCTTCTCCTCTGTCTCCTCTTTCCAGCTCATCAAAATACCATCGGTTTTTGATGAGCAGTGCCACTCCTCCATCCCCCTCTGTTCCCTCAGTCTTTCCTCAGGATCTGATATCCCATTGGAAAGATGTCATCTGTTATCATTCCTGTGAGCTTGGTTTCTGTGAGAGCTATGATGTCTGTTGATGCCTCTTTGACTCTTTCGTTCCACTCCTCCCACTTATTCATTATTTCATCAGCGTTGGTGTACCATACCTTCAGTTTCCTCTCCTACACTGTGCTTTGGGGGGGTCTGTGAGGGTGGGGGACCTGGCAGTGTGCTGCAGGATTCTACAGCGTAGTGTGGGGTGGGGGCTGTAAGTGTGGATTGTGGTTTGTTTTGGGATAGCGTGTTTGGTTGTGGGATGTGTGTGTGTGTACTAACCCATTTGTCGTTGCAGTGGTCGATTCACAGCTCCTGGCCCAGCCTATTCGCTTGTCGTCACTATTGTGTGTGACTAAGTTCTTATTTTAGTTAGCAAAATTGGATACATTTGCAGTATTCTGTTACTCTATTTTGTATAATAGTTACACAGTGGTTTTATAGTTCCAAGAAAAACTAAATCCATCAATAAGACAATATAAAATCTTTGAAACAATAATGAAATGAATGTACAGGTGATATTCATAACATTCCACATCAGAGGGAGAGAGATTTTTTGGAACAGTGGTGAGTTAGGAACCATGGATCACAGATGCTGTTGTTTAATATTTATATTAAAAACAATCAAATGCCTCCTTCCCTCTCCAATTAATCATCACCCCCATATACTGGTATGTTATAATATATTAGTATACTAGTATGTCATAACATATAAGTGTACAAGTATGTTATAACATTATTATATTGGTGTAGCACACCAGTGTACTAGTAAGATTTAACATTTTAATATAATAGTGTTATATTATTGTACTAATATAACATATTAGTGTACTAGTATAACATTAGTGTACTAGTATGTTATAACATTAGTGTTCTAGTATGTTACAGCATATCAGTGTACAAATATGCTATAACATATCACTGTTCTAGTATATCAATGTACTAGTATGTTATGACATATACTAAAATGTTATAATGTATTATACTAGAATGTTATAACATATTTTACTAGTATGTTATAATATAACATATTATAATAGTATGTTATAACATATCATTGTACTGGTGTGTTATAGCATATTATACTAGTATGTTATAGCATATTATACTAGTATGTTATAGCATATTATACTAGTATGTTATAGCATATTATACTAGTATGTTATAGCATATTATACTAGTATGTTATAATATAACATATTATAATAGTATGTTATATTAGTGTACTAATATAACATATTATTATACAAGAATGTTATATCAGGGTACTAGTAGTTAAAACATGATATTATGTTAGTAGGTTATAACATACTATTGCACTAGTATGTTATAGCATATTGGACTATTATGTTGTGTAGTAGTGGCTGCCTGATAGGCTGTGTTCTCTCAAGTTATTAATACAATCGATCCATCTCAATATATTTCCATTTGTGGTTTTATACTATTCATATTAACACTAGAATTACACACTTATAGCACACATATATTTATTAAAAAGAATCGGCAAAAATACCTCGAATAAAAATGGAATGTTTTAGACGATGCTTCAGTAGGTTTTTGTTTTCCCTCTTAATTTCAGGAGCTGACAGCTGGGGTATTTGAGGCTAATCTGGCTTCACTGTGCCTCAAGGAAGGAACTCACTATTTTCACTTCAATTAACTACACGTCCCGGAGCAGAGGCCTGGTCTGGGACCTGGCCGCAGGTTCGGTGACCTCCGGTAGCGACTCCTGGTCTAGGACCTGGCCGCAGGTTCGGTGACCTCCGGTAGCGACTCCTGGTCTAGGACCTGGCCGCAGGTTCGGTGACCTCCGGTAGCGACTCCTGGTCTAGGACCTGGCCGCAGGTTCGGTGACCTCCGGTTGCGACTCCTGGTCTGGGACTTGGCCGTAGGTTCAGTGACTTCCAGCAGCGACTCCTGGTCTAGGACCTGGCCGCAGGTTCAGTTACCTCCGGTAGCGACTCCTGGTAATACACAACTGAATGATCTTGGAAACTAAATGTTATCTTCTGTACATTTTCCACTACAGCCGCCATACTGTTTTATTCTTGTTTTCCTTTTACCAGAATTCAAATATTTTTACGTCGCCTGTAACTGTTGTTATGCTGAACTCATAAACTAAAACACCTCCACATTTGTATATTTTTTTCCAGTATTAAGTAGTAGTATTTCTAGTTTAGTTCTGCCCGAAATGCTGTACATTATATGGGCTTGTTTTAAGTCACACTGTTTAATTTTATTGGCTTATCTTAGGGTAAATTTGCATTATCTACTCTATGCAACCACTGGGAATGTAGATTTATGTATTTGGCCTAAATCAAATTTTTGTACACTATTTGGAAAATGAAATATTCTCAAATAATAAAATATATTCATAAAAGGCGCATCATTATTCTTCGCAGTCATACAAAGTTTCCTAAATGTTGTATCATTAAAAGTTCACCTGAGAAAGGCTAAATTTCCTGTATTTTAGTTCCACGAGGAAAATATACAGGACTACAATAGTCTTGCCTCGTGTGTTCATATCCAATATATTTTTTCCAGTGATTTTGGCAAATGATTTATAATGGAGTGTTGTGTGAATACAACAACTAGCAACGTCCACACGTCCATCTAGATCAAGGGTCCCCAAACTCTTCAGCTAATCGACCTCTTCATGGAGTTTCACATTGTACATCGACCCTCATACATTCATTATATGAAAATAATTTAATAAATATACTTTAACTAATATCACTACGAATAATAATAATAATGACTTCATAAAAATAGGTAATATTTAAATTGTGAAAAAATATAAGATTTAACATACCCTTTTTTTTTTTACTGGAACTGTTGAGTGTCAAGAAGGGCACTGATATTTGGTTGGCGACTGGTGAGTTTTAGTCATAAGTCACCACGCTCTTTCAGGTTTGGTCTTTTATTCTGACTGGTTAAATTTGCATTTGCAAGGCTATAACCAGCTTCAACCATGTACAAATTTGGGAAACCAAGTAAAAATGGCTCAACCACTGCAGAAAGCTGGAGATATTTAGCATCATGGGAGGGAGTACAGTCAGTACGTGAAGTGAACAGGAATACTACACATACGTATATCCTTCCCGGGACAGGAGAGATGAGAGGAGTGCAACGGACAAGTGAAGTAACAGCAGCAGCAGCAGCAGCAGCAGCAACACACATAGCAAGAGGCATTCTTGAGCCTCCCCAGCGCTTGGACCTCGGCCCAAACCTGGGTTGTGACTCGAAAGGGATCCTGTAGTGCTTGCTGCCTTTGCACTTCCTGATATCGTCTGCTGCTGTGCAGCTGCCACACCCTTCGAGCCCAGTGTGGACATCTAGTCCCAGAAGACGAGGAGGTACTTGTATCTCCTCCCATGGCAGACATTGGTCTGAGACACTCCCTCGACAGGGAGCCAAAGCCGGGCCACCACTTGGAAAAGGCCCGGGCCAGGGGATTATACCGGCGAACCCACTGCAGTACAGTACAGAGAGATGAGAGACAATGGGAAGGTGGAAGGTCACAGATGTACAACTCAAAGTACGTCCCCAGCCTTTTATCTACCCCTTCGATAGTCCCTTCGACCCTTAGGGGTCGATATTGACCACTTTGGGGAACCTTGAATTCTAGATTCTACATACACATTATTCTTAGTGTTTCTCTCACCCACTCTGTCCTTGCAGTACAGAGTGTGAGACGCACTATGCCCTTGCAGTACAGAGTGTAAGACGCACTATCCCCTTGCAGTACAGAGTGTAAGACGCACTATGCCCTTGCAGTACAGAGTGTGAGACGCACTATGTCCTTGCAGTACAGAGTGTGAGACGCACTATGTCCTTGCAGTACAGAGTGTGAGCCGCACTATGTCCTTGCAATACAGAGTGAGCCGCACTATGTCCTTGCAATACAGAGTGTGAGCCGCACTGTGTCCTTGCAGTACAGAGTGTGAGACGCACTATGTCCTTGCAGTACAGAGTGTGAGCCGCACTATGTCCTTGCAGTACAGAGTGAGCCGCACTATGTCCTTGCAGTACAGAGTGTGAGCTGTACTATGTCCTTGCAGAACAGAGTGAGCCGCACTATGTCCTTGCAGTACAGAGTGTGAGCTGCACTATGTCCTTGCAGTACAGAGTGTGAGCTGCACTATGTCCTTGCAGTACAGAGTGTGAGACGCACTATATCCTTGCAGTACAGAGTACTCACCTAATTGTGGTTGCAGGGGTCGAGACTCAGCTCCTGGCCCCGCCTCTTCGCTGTCTGCTACTGGGTCTCTGCTCTCCCTGCTCCATGAGCTTTATCATACCTTGTCTTAAAACTATGTATGGTTCCTGCCTCCACTATATCTTTCTCTAGTCCATTCCACTTCCTGACTACTCTGTGGCTGAAGAAATGTTTCCTGACATCCCTTTGACTCATCTGAGTCTTCAGCTTCCAGTTGTGTCCCCTTGTTTCTGTGTTCCCTCTCTGAAACAACCTGTCACTATCTACCTTGTCAATTCCCCGCAGTATTTTGTATGTCGTTATCATGTCTCCTCTGACCCTTCTTTCCTCCAGTGTTGTTAGTCCTATTTCCCTCAACCTTTCTTCATAAGACAGACCCTGAGTTGTGGAACTAACCTTGTCGCAAACCTTTGCACTTTCTTAGTTTCCTTACGTGCTTGACCAGGTGTGGGTTCCAGACTGGTGCTGCATATTCTAGTATGGGCCTGACGTACACGGTATACAGTGTCTTGAACGATTCCTTGTTAAGGTAACGGAAGCTAATCTAAGGTTTGCCAGACGCCCATATGCTGCCGCAGTTATCTGGTTGATGTGTGCCTCCGGAGACGTGCTAGGCGTTATACTCACTCCAAGGTCTTTCTCCTTTGCCGAGGTTTGTAGCCTTTGTCCGCCTAGCTTGTACTCTGTCAGCGGTCTTCTTTGCCCTTCTCCGATCCTCATGACTTTGCATTTGGGGGGATTGAATTCGAGAAGCCAACTGCTAGACCAGATGTCGAGCTTGTCCAGGTCTGTTTGCAGCCCTGCCTGGTCCTCTTCCGATGTGATTCTCCTC
>WNWK01038500.1:0-17909 GCA_009830355.1 Cherax destructor | reverse complement strand
TCGGGACTCTGTAACTCTGTTCGCAGGGGGATAGACTAAACAGTGATTTTCGACTTTTTTCGGGGTTTTGTGTGTCACATTGACACTCTTTGATAACTCGGGTTCCCCGCTACAGCCCCTGACCTAATTCGAGAAGGCATCTGTGCACCGTCACAGTTTGGGATTGTTTATGCTGAACTTAGCTTCAGTAGAAAGGGATTTTTTTTGACTGTTTTGGAGGATCTATTGATGGCCCCCAGTTGGGGTCGTTTTTTTTATCCCCTTTGTTCCGGGCGTTTGGGGCAGTTGCCTGTTATATTGCTGTTTTTCCAAATTGGTCATTTTACTGGTCAATCAAGCTGTTCTGATTGTCAATTTGTTAGAGAAAGCTAGCTTATGAGAAGTTCAGTGGGCCGGGTTTTAGTCTTAGAGTTCCCTTGGAGCTCACTCATACAAACATATTCTTTTTGCATATATCTGTATTATTGTACTTACTGTCCTTGTACCGTGGACTTCAGAGTCATTTGGATATATGTGCCCTCAGCAAAACATTATTGTATATGAGAGCAGTGTGGACCCAACCCCCTAATTGATGTCTTAATTAATATTTTTTATATTTAATTTATTTTTGCTACCCTAGATTTTTTTTCACTTTAATAATAAACCTTTTAAATATCTGTTTTTAGTACCCTACCCAGTTGCAATCCTCTTAAGATATAAAAAAATGTTGGATAACTAAAACCGGGATACTGACTTTGTTAAAAAAGCCCAGTAACAGGCGGGATGCTAGAAGGGCTATCCTTTCTAGTGTTCACTGGAGATGTCTATTCCCAAAGATATCGTGTCATTTGTAACAGAGGGTGCCCCTTTCCCTTTAAAGGGTGAATGTAACCTGACCTGGCTGGGGGGGGAGATTTGGGACCTGCCTGCAGGGGCCAGAAAGGCCTCCCAAAAGTTTTCCCTTTTTTTCTTATGTTCTTAAGTTTTTCATATCTGAGAGTTGAAATTTCTCCTCATTGAACTTCATATTTGTTTTGAGTGGCCCATTTGAAGATTTGGTTGATGTCCGCTTGGAATCTTGCGATATCTTCGATGGGGTCACTGTCATGGCAACCCGGGTGTCACCCCAAAAGGAAAACAGGGAGCTATGGCTTCTTTTGTCTATGTCAGATATGAGGATGGGGAAAGGGGGAATGGGAGCAGAGTTTTCACCATAGCTGCCTCGGACTTTACTCTGTTTACTATTATCCTTTGTGTTCTATTTGTCAGGAAGTTATAGATCCATCTACCAACTTTTCCTGTTATTTCTTTATCACGCATTTTTGCGCTATTACACCATGGTCACACTTGTTGGGAAAACATTTGCAAAGTCTGTGTATACTACATCTGTATTTTGTTTTTTTCCCCCTACAGCACCCGGGGCCTTGTCATAGTGGTCCAGAGCTGGGACAGGCAGGGCGACCCCGCTCTAAAAACCGGGCGATAAAAACAAGTGCATACTAATAGGTCAAGGATACAACAAAAAGAGAATCGAGGATGAACTAGAAGACTTGATCTGGTGAAAACGAAATGAATGATTCCCCCTAAGATCCACTGACTACATCATTCTGAGCTTTGACCTTTTCCTACTGCAAGTGAAGCTGGGAAGGTGTCAACACGCATAGGACGCAGTCAAACTAAACTAAATGGGGGGAAAAAAGGAAAGCCAGGACGTAAATACTCAACCTGAAAAACACAACAACAGGACGAAGAACAGAAGGGAACGGTGTGAATGTGTCACCCTTTTTAACACAGCAACTGTTGGAGCAACAGTTGCTGTGTTGGCGGCGGGCCTGCTTACCACCAAAAACAAACAGAAGAAGCAAGGGGAAAGAACTTATTTATCTTGCAGGGATCACTCCTGCTGCTGCTGAGTTGGGCAGAGACCAGGGGGAGGACTGTTGGGGGGGGGCCCCCAAAACCCACACACACCACCCTCCCGCGAGCATGGCCCCTCAGGTACGAACTGTGGGCGTAGTGGGTGGGTCAGTATAGTGGGCGTCTCGTAGTGGGTATCACATGGTGAGTATTACATGGTGGGGAGGAAAAACAAGAATTAACACAGGGATTGAGTATACTGTGTACAGTGGTGATTATATATTTATGGTGCACTGTGCTCACTAACACAAGGAAGTCAGCTCATTAACAGAGTCGTGCTGACATTAAGGACTATGAAAACCGACAAAGTAAAGATGTGTGAAGCAGGAGTAAGATAGTATGGAAAGAGTGCAGAATGTTTGGGGGGGCATGAACACAAATGCATGAGATGTACCTTTGTCTTCCTATTTTATCAAGTCATTTTAAGGTCACAATAAATATGCTCTTGTGCTTCAGGAAAATAATGGGGAAGTAGGTGAGAAGAGGTGCGATTTCTGTGGATGGTGGTCGCCTGAACCGTCGGCTTTCACTGAAGTACGAAAATCATTGGTCAGGTCCCTGGATAGTAAGGTAAGTAAGGCAAGTACCATAACTCTCAGGTAAGGGGGAAGTGAGGAAGTGGGGAGAGACGAAGAATAGCACCAGAGAGTGTTCTCACTGGTAGAAACAGTGCCAGGAAATTAACGATCTTAGTTGGAAGAAAGAAGAAAAAAGTAAATATTCCCGAGACATCAACAATGGCAGAAACAAAGTGCGAAGGGATCTGAAGTTACTGTATGTTACTAAGGTGAGAATTCTGAAGAGATCTGAAGTTACTGTACGTTACTAAGGTGAAAATATTGAAGGAATCTGAAGTTACTGTACGTTACTAAGGTGAGAATATTGAAGAGATCTGAAGTTACTGTACGTTACTAAGGTGAGAATATTGAAGAGATCTGAAGTTACTGTACGTTACTAAGGTGAGAATTCTGAAGAGATCTGAAGTTACTGTACGTTACTAAGGTGAGAATATTGAAGGGATCTCAGTTACTGTACGTTACTAAGGTGAGAATATTGAAGAGATCTGAAGTTACTGTACGTTACTAAGGTGAGAATATTGAAGGATCTGAAGTTACTGTACGTTACTAAGGTGAGAATATTGAAGGGATCTAGTTACTGTATACGTTACCTAAGGTGAGAATATTGAAGGGATCTGAAGTTACTGTACGTTACTAAGGTGAGAATATTGAAGGGATCTGAAGTTACTGTACGTTACTAAGGTGAGAATGTTTAGGATCTGAAGTTACTGTACGTTACTAAGGTGAGAATATTGAAGAGATCTGAAGTTACTGTACATTACTAAGGTGAGAAAATTGAAGGGATCTAGTTACTGACGCTTACTAAGGTGAGAATATTGAAGAGATCTGAAGTTACTGTACGTTACTAAGGTGAGAATATTGAAGAGATCTGAAGTTACTGTACGTTACTAAGGTGAGAAAATTGAATTGATCTAAGTTACTGTACGTTACAAAGGTGTGAAGAGGAAAGGGAATCTCACATGTGAAGAAAGAAGAGATAGAAGTCTTAAGAAAGTGTGATGGAAGTGAGTGCATGTAACACTGTGAGGAAGGGTGAGGGAAGTGTGTGAACAGAGTGAGGAAGTGTGAGTGTAATAAGTGTGTTGAATACAAAGTGTGGAACACAGTGGGAAAGTAATAAGGAGTAGTTCCATATAATGGATCATGGGTAACTAACTCCAACTGATAGTTCGATGAAGCATAAGAACTGGATCTGAGCTGAAAGCTTATATTGGTGAGTACTGTGCTGTGTACTACAAGGGTACAGTGCCAGGTTATACGTACAGTTGTAATGTACTGCAGTGATGAACTATTACTAGTCTTACCATCTGAAGATTTCATGTCAACAGACGCATTCATACTCACCACTTGTTCTGCAAAAAACACATATACTTATTAGAATACATACACTTATATGTACATATTATTATTACAATGAAAGCTGAACGCTAATCTTACAAGGGTCATTCAGTGTACTCACCTAATTGTACTCACCTAATTGTGGTTGCAGGGGTCGAGACTCAGCTCCTGGCCCCGCCTCTTCGCTGCCCGCTGTGTATGTGTGTGTGTACTCACTTAATTGTGGTTGCAGAGGCTGAGTCACAGCTCCTGGCCCCGCCTCTTCACTGGTCGCTATTAGGTCCACTCTCTCTCTGCTCCATGAGCTTTATCATACCTCTTCTTAAAGCTATGTATGGTTCCTGCCTCCACTGTATCACTCTCCAGACTATTCCACTTCCTGACAACTCTATGGACTAAGCAATTTTCCTAAATTTGCTTGTAACAGATAAGTGAAATGTAGATATAAACCAAATGTACAATTGTTAATCCTTTTGGGGCCTAGTGCCTAGGCCTTTTGTGTGGTGGCAAAATCTAAATCTATGGATGAAGAAATACTTTAACATCCCTGTGACTCATCTGAGTCTTCAACTTCTAGTTGTGACTCCTTGTCGGTGTATCACATCTCTGAAGCATTCCGTCCTTATCCACCCTGTCAATTCCTCTCAGTATTTTATATATTGTTATCATGTCTTTCCCTATCCCTCCTGTCTTCCAGTGTTGTTAGGTTGAGCTCCCTCAACCTTTACCGTAGGACATACTCCTTAGCTCCGGACTAATCTTGTCGCAAACCTTTGTACTTTCTCTAATTTCCTGACGTGCTTGGGCAGGTGTGGGTTCCAAATTGGTGTTGCATACTCAAATATGGCCCGGGAAAGTGTGTGTAGATCTGTATGCATGTGCTTCCATGTGCATAATGCATCTGTGTGCATCTGAAAGAGGTCAATAATTTACATGTGTGCGTATGCAGCACATGTACATAACAGCTGGGAAACGATACACTGGACGAGTGTGTGTAACTGGACCCACCTTAGCATGAGCAGTGTATGTATATACTATATGTGAGACTGACCTTCCTGCGCCAGCACCTGTCCATCTACACCATCATTCCCACCATAACCACCACCACCATCGTCGATGTTGTTGTCACAACCATCGTGGAGAACCTGTAAGAAGGCACACGGAGATCTTATTACCTTCCCTCCCATTAAACACCTGCAGTGTCTTTACTCCCACAACAAGACTAGCGGGAGTTACATATCGTCGGATACAGTGCTAGTTTACCTACCTCAAGTTACAGCAGCAGAGTTGTTACATCATTATTACACTTATGGAATGAGGAATAGGAGGCATTAATAAAGATTGCTTGCAAGTGTTTTCTCTGCAGGGATCGGGGATGGGGAGTGCCTTTATGCTGTTGAAGGGCTCTTGTTCCAAGGCATCATAGCTACTCCCCTTTCCTTCCATCAAAACATGATTACCTCTCATATAATAATAGTAATAATAATAATAATAATAATAATAAAGTATTATTGTAGGATACATTGGTAGCTTGCGCATAGAGGAAAATTATTATTACAATTACAACTAAGCGCTAAACCCACAAAGGTCAAGGAAAGGAAAAGAAGTTAGCACATAGAAGCTTGAGAGTGCTCAACAATGTGTTAGCACCAGCACCAGCAGCACCAGCAGTATCAGCAGTATCAGTATCAGCACCAGCAGCATCACCAGCACCAGCAGTATCAGCAGCAGCAGACACCAGCAGCAGCACCACCACCACCACCAGCAGCACCACCACCAGCAATACAGCAGCAGCAGCACCAGCACTAGCAGCAGCAGCACCAGCAGCAGCAGCATCAGCACTTGCAGCAGCAGCACCAGCAGCAGCACCAACAGCACCAACACCAGCAGCACCAGCAGCACCAGCCCCACCACCACCCCCACCAGCAGTACAGCAGCAGCAGCACCAGCACTAGCAGCAGCAGCACCAGCAGCAGCAGCAGCAGCACTTGCAGCAGCACCAGCACCAACACCAACAGCACCAACACCAGCAGCACCAGCACCAGCAGCAGCACCAGCAGCACCAGCACACCTGCCGGACCACTTAAGGGTCCTTCCTTATGCAGGTCAATGGTTCTTGATCTGAGGAATTGACCTGTCCTTCCCTTCCACGGATAGAACCTAAGACTTGTTTTCCGTCTTCATTATTGTAGCCTAGGTTCTCCAGATATTGTCCCCCGGTCTCCAGATATTGAGCCCAGGTTCTCCAGATATTGTAGCCCGGGGTTCTCCAGATATTGTAGCCCAGGGTTCTCCAGATATTGCAGCCCAGGGTTCTCCAGATATTGTAGCCCAGGGTTCTCCAGATATTGTAGCCCAGGGTCTCCAGATATTGTACCCTAGGGTTCTCCAGATATTGTAGCCTAGGTCAATATTGAACCCGGGGTTCTCCAGATATTGTAGCCCAGGGTTCTCCAGATATTGTAGCCCAGAGTTCTCCAGATATTGTAGCCCAGGGTTCTCCAGATATTGTAGCCCGGGGTTCTCCAGATATTGAGCCCAGGGTTCCCAGAATTGAGCTCGGGGTTCTCCAGATAGAGCCCAGGGTTCTCCAGATATTGTAGCCTAGGGTTCTCCAGATATTGTAACCTGTGGCCCCCCAGATATTGTAGCCAGGGTTCTCCAGATATTGTAGCCCAGGGTTCTCCAGATATTGAGCCCAGGTTCTCCAGATATTGTAGCTCAGGGTTCTCCAGGATTGTAGCCAAGAGTTCTCCAGATATTGTAGCCGGGCCTCCAGATATTGTAGCCCAGGGTTCTCCAGATATTGTAGTCAGGGTTCTCCAGATATTGTAACCCAGGGTTCTCCAGATATTGTAGCTCAGGTTCCAGATATTGTAGCCAAGTGGTTCTCCAGATATTGTAGCCCAGGGTTCTCCAGATATTGTCGCCCAGGGTTCTCCAGATATTGTCGCCCAGGGTTCTCCAGATATTGTCGCCGGGGTTCTCCAGATATTGTCGCCCAGGGTTCTCCAGATATTGTAGCCAGGGTTCTTGATATTGTCGCCCAGGGTTCTCCAGATATTGTCGCACTTTCACTACTTACCCATTATTATCCCACTCTCTTGAAATCTCTCCGCCCTGCCTGCCTATAATACCCCTTCCTCCGTCTCTGTGTGTTAGTGTGATTTTTGTAAATGGTCCAAGTCGGATGAAACGTCGTCGTAAGCTCCTCCCTTTATATGTGCGGGTTGTGTGTGTATTGTAGCTCAGGGTTCTCCAGGTATTGTAGCTGAGGGTTCTCCAGATATTGTAGCTGAGGGTTCTCCAGATATTGTAACCCAGGGTTCTCCAGATATTGTAACCCAGGGTTCTCCAGATATTGTAGCCCAGGGTTCTCCAGATATTGTAGCCCAGGGTTCTCCAGATATTGTAGCCCAGGGTTCTCCAGATATTGTAGCTGAGGGTTCTCCAGATATTGTAGCCCAGGGTTCTCCAGGTATTGTAGCCCAGGGTTCTCCAGGTATTGTAGCCCAGGGTTCTCCAGATATTGTAGCCCAGGGTTCTAAAGATATTGTAGCTCAGGGTTCTCCAGGTATTGTAGCCCAGGGTTCTCCAGATATTGTAGCCCAGGATTCCCCAGATATTGTAGCCCAGGGTTATCCAGGTATTGTAACCCAGGTTTTTTCAGATATTGTAGCCCAGGTTTCACCAGGTATTGTAGCCCTGACCAATCACCAACCAAATATCAGTGTCCTTGTTGACAC
Source organism: Cherax destructor (assembly GCA_009830355.1). Classification (NCBI taxonomy): domain Eukaryota; kingdom Metazoa; phylum Arthropoda; class Malacostraca; order Decapoda; family Parastacidae; genus Cherax; species Cherax destructor. Next base: position 10,351 of record WNWK01038500.1, on the reverse strand, counting down.
TCACCAGACGCATCCTGACCATCAATGATATAAGAACATAAGAAAGAAGGAACACTGCAGCAGGCCTACTGGCCCATGCGAGGCAGGTCCAAGTCTCCAACAGGCTTAGGCCAATCCCCCGACCCAGCCAGGTCAGGTTACATTCACTTAAGGAAGGAGCACAGCATCTGACCTAGTGGCACAAGCTAGTCGGGACCAACTCACACCCACCCGCACCCACCATATATTTATCTACCCGACCACCTGGATTTAACCTCCCAGGTAAACTCCAGGTAGTCGGCCACTTCCACTTAAGGAATTAGTACGGCATCTGACCTAGTAGCACAAGCAGTCAGGTCCAACTCACACCCACCCACACCCACTCATGTATTTATTTTAACCTATTTTTAAAACTACACAACGTCCCAGCCCCTATGACAGTACTGGAGTTTGTTCCACTCATCCACAACTCTATTACCAAACCAGTGCTTTCCTATATCCTTCCTGAATCTGAACTTTTCCAACTTGAAACCATTGCTGCGAGTCCTGTCTTGGCTGGATATTTTCAGCACGCTATTAACATCCCCCTTTTTTTATTCCTGTTTTCCATTTATACACCTCAATCATATCCCCTAATTATACGCCTTTCTAGAGAGTGCAGATTCAAGGCCCTAGTCTATCCTCATAGGGGAAAATTTATGATACATGGGATCAACTTTGTCATCCTCCTCTGTACGTTTTCCAGTGCATTTATATCTATTCTGTAATACGGTGACCAGAACTGTGCAGCATAATCTAAATGAGGCCTAACCAAAGATATATAGAGTTGAAGAACAACCTGAGGACTTCTATTATTTATACTTCTTGGGTATGAAGCCAAGGATTCTGTTAGCTTTATTGGAACACTTATGCACTGTTGTCTTGGTTTCAGATTACTGCTAACCAGAACTCCTAAATCCTTCTCGCAATCACAAGTATTAAGATCTACATTATTCAGTTTTTATGTGGCATGGTTATTGTCCTGCCCAACATTTAGAACTTTGCATTTTCTACATTAAACTGCATCTGCCATACTCCGACCACTGCATCAGTCTATTCAAATCATCCTGGAGTGCTCTAATGTCCTCATTAGAATGAATTGACGGCCCATTTTGGTGTCATCAGCAAATTTGTTATGTTGCTATTTATTCCTCATCTATGTCGTTTATGTAAATTGTAAACAACAGGGGGCCCAAAACTGACCCCTTTTGGGGAAAACCGCTTGAGACGTGCCCCCATTCTGATTTCTCTCCATTTATGCAAACTCTCTGCCGCCTATTAGTCAACCATGCCTCTACCCACGAAAAATTCCCCCTCCTATTCCGTGTGCCTTAAGTTTCCTCAGTAGCCTCTGATGTGGAACTTTATCGAAAACCTTACTGAAGTCCATATACACAATATCATATTCAGTACCAAAGATCTACCTCCCCAAACACCTTAGTGAAAAAATTAGTAAATTCGTAAGACAGGAACGCCCCTTAGTAAAAACCCTGTTGAGATTCCTTATTCAATTTATGCTTTTCAAGATGGCTATGAATTCCCTCGGCAATTATTGATTCCATAAATTTACCAACTACGGAGGTAAGGCTTATTGGTCTATAGTTCAGCTAAGGACCTGTCACCTGCCCGTAAATAGGTATTACATTTGCCCTTTTCACTTGTCTGGCACTATGCCAGTTTGTAGTGAATATTGAAAATATTTGCCAAAGGTTTGCTAAGTTCCTCTTTACATTCCTTTTTTAAAACTCTTGCAAACAGTTCATCAGGGCCTGGGGATTTGTTAGGTTTTAATTTTTTATTTGCCTGAGGACCATGTCACCTAGTTACCCCAATGGGAGCATTTTCCCTGTTATCTTCCTGTTCTACATAATTTTTTAATTTTCTGGAATTCCGCTAGTATCTTCCTGAGAAAAACCGAGAGGAAGTAAGTATTGAAAATTTAAATTATCCTTATCATTTTGTCCGTGATCTGTTTTGGGATTTAAATTTTAAGGGGGCCCCTTCTTACTTCTGTATACCTGAAAAAACCCCTTTTTGGGGTTAGTCTTCGAACCCCTTTTTTGCTTTTTTTTTATTCCATTTTTTTTTTTCCCCAATTTGGGAAAACATTGATTTTTTTATCTGTTCATCCCCTTTTGATACGCCTATATATCCCTCTTTTTGACCAATAAATGTTTTAACCTATTGTTCATCCATTTAGGATAATTTTTATTAGATCAAATTTTCCCCTACTGGGAACAAAAGTTGTTTGGGCAGCTAGAACTACGTCGGGAAAAAGGCCATATTGGCAACCAAAACCACCTACCTGACCCATAGTCAGGTCATCCCAATTTTGCCCACCTAGGTAATTTCTCAGCCCCAAGGGTTGGTTTTGGGGTCGGGGAACGGGGGACTTGATTGCAGTCTCAGAAAAAAAGGCTGTGTTAAATCTTATATTATTCATAATTCAAATTTTTCCGAACCCTGCCAGCATAATTAAACCCCCCGCCAGCATAATTAAACCCCTGCCAACATAATTGAAACCCTGTCAACAAAACTGAACTCTGAAAAACATAATTGACCCTGCCAATATAATTAAACCCTGCCAACATAATTGAACCCTGCCATCAAAATTAAAAACCCTGCCATCATAATTGAACCTGCCATCATAATTGATCCCTACCAACATAACTGAACTTCCAACATAAGTGAACCTTGCCCTTATACTTCCCCTCAGGTTAACTTACGATAATGAATCTGACTCCTAGATAACTATTAATTCTATCATTGTGATTGCACAACACTCACCCGGATTTTTGGGACACACACTTAGAAGAATCAAGTATAGATGAAATAATCAAGGGAGAGAAACTGTTGAAAAAAATTTTTTTTGATTTCCTATTTTAATGAAGATTTCCCTTTTTCCATGATAAACTAAATGAATTAACTTGGGAAATCATTTAGAGAAAGAAAATTTTAATTTTTGGGGTTCCCTTTCTATTTAAATATAATAAAATAATAAATTCAAATTAAAAATTCAATAAGGAAATTTACACATAAATAAAAAGTTAAAAAAATTTAAAGTAAATTTCCATAACCCACTATAACAAATGTAGACGGGTATATTTACAGAACAATTTGGGAATGTATAGATGTTAAAAGGGGGAAAGAGTTTGGGTTGGGGTATATTTGAGTTTAAGATAAGTTTTCCCGGTTTTTTTAACCCCCGGGGTTACCACCCGGGTTTAACCCAAGAAAGTCAGTGCGTCATCGAGGACTGTTTTGTCTTATTTCCATTGGGGTCCTCAATCTTGCCCCCCCGGGAGGGACCCACCCCAAATGACTAACAACCCAGGTCCCTATTTGCTGCTGGGGTGAACAGGGACAACAGGTGTAAGGAAACACGTCGAAATGTTTCCACCCGCCGGAAATCGAACCCGGGCCCTCCGTGTGGGGAAGGGAGCTCAAAACCAGACCCCCGACGTACGGTCAATTAAGAGGTTTTTATCCCTATATGGTGCCCAAGGTGGCAGTGATGGTGAAGGTGTTTTTATGGTGACCGATACAGATTTCAGACACTTTAAGCAACCTTACATGTATTCACCTGAAGAACGTTGAAGCAGCAACAACAGCAGAGCAACAATGGCAACAGCAGCAGCAGAGTCGGACAGCAGCAACACTACTCTTGTCTTCTAATGACCAGGCTCCCGTTGGTGTTCTCTTTATATATAAAGTGCTGAAACATTGCCCACCTACCCCCACCACCCTCCCCCCTTTCCCCTCACCAGAATCCTCCTCCTCACAACCCCTTTCCCCCCAGCCCAGGAGGAACCACCCCCCCCCTCCACAAACCAGGCCCGCACCAACAACCCCCACCCACTGCCCCCACCCATTCCCCCCACTCATTACCCCGCACCCATTACCTGCCCCCATCCCTCACCCACTACTCCGCATTTTCACTAGTCAGGTGAACTTTTTCCCCATCTGTGTTCTCGTACATAAGCAATGACCTCGGGATGAACTGCCTAACACCAACACCATCACCAATACCCCTACACCATCACCAGTATACACCTACACCATCACCAGTATCCCCACCTAAAAACCCAAATCACCCAGTATACACCTACACCATCACCAGTATACACCTACACCATCACCAGATACACCTACACCATCACCAGTTTTAACCTACACCATCACCAGTATAAACTTCATCATCACCAATATACAACTAAAACCATTACCAGTATACAACTACATCATCACCAGTATACAACTACACCATTACCAGTATACAACAAATCATCACCAGTATACAACTACACCATCACCAGTATACAACTACATCATCACCAGTATACAACTACACCATCCCCAAAGTATACAACTAAAATATCACCAGTATACAACTACATCATCACCAGTATACAACTACATCATCACCAGTATACAACTAAAACCATCACCAGTATACAACAACATTCATCACCAGTTAAAACCACATCATCACCATTATACAACAACACCATCACCAGTAAAACAACTACATCATACCAGTATAAATCATAATACCAGTATACAACTACCCCTTTCCCGATACAACTACATCATCACCAGATACAAAAAATTTCCATAAACCGTTTTATAACCATCATCACCAGTATATAACTTCATCATCACCAGTATACAACTACACCATTGGTATACAACTACATCATCACCAGTATACAACTACACTATCACCAGTATACAACTACACCATTACCAGTATACACCTACACCATCACCAGTATACAACTACATCATCACCAGTATACAACAAAAACCATCACCATATAAAACCCAACATCATCACCAGTATACAAATTTAACATCATCACCAGTATACAACTACACCATCACCAAAATACAACTACATCATCACCAAAACAACTAAAATTTCACCAGATACAACTACTTTCATCACCAGTATACAACTACATCATCACCAGTATCCAACAACACCATCACCAGTATCCAACTACACCATCACCAGTATACAACTAAATTCATCACCAGTATACAACTACATCATCACCAGTATACAACTACACCATCACCAGAAACAACTACATCATCACCAGTATAAAACCACATCATCACCAGTATACAACTATATCATCACCAGTTTTAAACCCACACCATCACCAGTATACAACTACATCCCCACCAGTATCCAACAAAAACCATCACCAGTATCCAACTAAAACCATCACCAGTATACAACTACACCATCACCAGTATACAACTACATCATCACCAGTATACAACTACACCATTACCAGTATACAACTACATCATCACCAGTATACAACTACACTATCACCCAGTATACAACTACACCATTACCAGTATACACCTACACCATCACCAGTATACAACTACATCATCACCAGTATACAGCCCCGGTGGCCAGGGGCCCACGCTCTTGTTTCACGCACGGAGGGCCCGGGTTAAACCCCGGCGGGGGGGAAACATTTGGGGAAGTTTTTCCCACACACACACACACACACACAACAGGCCTAGTGTCTAATCGACATGTGCCGGGACAAAATGGTAACTAACAACAAACCATCACCAGTATACAACTACATCATCACCAGTATAAAAATACATCATCACCAGTATACAACTACACCATCACCAGTATACAACTACATCATCATCAGTATACAACTAAAAACCATCACCAGTATATAACTTCATCATCACCAGTATGCAACTACACCATTACCAGTATACAACTACATCATCACCAGTATCCAACTACACCATCACCAGTATACAACTACACCATTACCAGTATACACGTACAATAGCACCTATTGTTATATAAATAGTTTACACACCAGTACCAGTAGAACAAATAAGAGGGGGAGCAGTATACAACCTTGGGAAACAAAGGCTCAACCTTTTGGAAGAGGACCCCCGGGGTGAGCATAGTTCCGAACATCTCACATGAGGCACACAGCAACCGAATAACAGCTGCAGGAAAGGTCAGTCTGGCAAATTCCAGGTTACTTTTGAAACCTGGGAAAAAAGAGGCATTCATGACTCTTTTTACACGGTATTGGGAGGTCCGTCTCGAGTATGCAGCGCCAGTTGGGAAACCCCCATCTGATAAAGCACTTCAAGAAAGCTAGAAAGTGCAAAGCTTTGCAGTGGGTGGGGTAACCTGACGACACTAGAATGCTAAAGGACTTTTGGGTGATAGGAAGACCTACAAAATATTGAGAGGACGTAAAAGGGGGGGGGACCGGAGTCTGCTTTAGAGACGAATCTCAAAGGGGAAAACATAGCTGCATAGATGACTTACAGGGGTGTTGGGAAATTCTTTTTAGCTTTAAAGTTGTCAGGAAGTGAAACGACCCCATGAAGTGGGGAGGCAAGATCCATACATAGCTTTAAGAATGGGCATGGCAGGTCTCATAGTAATGGCAAGCGAAGAGGCGAGTCCAGGATCTGAGCCCCCACCCTGGAACCCCAAAAAGGGGAAAAACAGCCATACCAGCAGCAGTGTACAGATGCACCATTGTATAAAAAAAAAATTTTACAAATTTTGGTAAAATTTTAAAAAAATAAATAGTTTCGCCAACCAGCGGTTTTATCACTCCAATACAAAATAAAAAATAAGGGAAAATATAGCAGGGTGGGAAACCGTTTTTATTGTAGGCGGAGATCTCAGGGAACTGACGTCACCTAACCACTGTGTTCTCACATAAAGTAATTTTACCAAAACTCTATGTAGTGAAGTGCTCTGCTGTGTTGCTACTATTAATGATCGCGGGGTTCCGGCAGATGCATCAGTAAATCCTCCTTTTTATAAATTAGTTTATCGTTACTATACTTCAAAATGTTGCTATTTTTTAAAAAAAGGTATTATTAATGTGTTCAGCATGGGAGGTGTTTATGCTCACCCCCCACGGGGGTGCAGATCCCCATCCATCTCCCAAACATTTTTGTTTCACATCATCCACAGATATAACATAAGCCCTGGTTTTTTAAATTTGGGGTTTTTTGGTTTGGCCCAAATTTCTAATAGGGGTGAAGATGGAAAAAAGGCAATGGAAATATTACCAGGACCCTTTCTGTTGGGGAGTAAGGGGTAAATCTATCAGAGGATTTGTCAACATGGGGAGCGTTGATGAGCAGATCTCCAGTCACTGGGGGAAATGGGTTAAAATTTCTAACCCCTACCCCCAGTGAATGTGGAAATCTTCCCCAAGACACCCGAGCACCCCAATACACTCACCCATAATCCCATGACAACTCCACTTTTCCCCACTGTCGTGATTTGAGGAATTATATTAAGCCCTCCCAGTTAGCTTTTTAAAACACCCTTTTAAGGACCAAAAATTCAAAGGGGTACATCGAGGAAGAGAACCCTAGCTTCATAATTTTTTTAAAAGTAAATTTTTGGGGGGCCTAGCTGCACCCGAGTTTTTCTGTAAGTTGGGGGTGCTGGGCTTCCTAGACATTGGGGGATACCCACATACTTTAGCTCCTTTACAATTAAAAAAAGGAACTTCCGCCCCCATATTCTGATACAGGTTTTTCAAATGGGGGACCTCAGTGTCTCGGGCAAAACCTTTTCCTATGTAGAGAGTTAAAAAAAAATAATATAAGTCAACATACAATTCAGTAGATCAGCAAAATCACTGGCAAGAACTGGAAGACAGCTGTCGTCGTCACCATCCCACTATAAAAATTTAATTTGGGGGAGTATGGAAATTTACAAATAGATCAGTTACGTCCAGGCTTGGTTTACCTTTTTTTTTTTAACGTTGATGTCTTGAACTCGGTTTAAGAGATAGCTCCAGTTGGAGACTAAAAAATCAGTTTAAGAGATAGCTCCAGTTGGAGACTAAAAATCAGTTTAAGAGATAGGGGTCCAGGGTTGGGACTTTAAAAATCAGTTTAAGAGATAGCCCAGTTGGGACTAACAACTCAGTTTAAGAGATAGGGTCCAGTTGGGGGACTAAAAAATAGTTTTAAAAGATAGCTCCAGTTGGAGACTAACAACTCAGTTTAAGAGATAGCTCCAGTTGGGGGACTAAAAAATCAGTTTAAAAATAGCTCCAGTTGGAGACTAAAAACTCAGTTTAAGAGATAGCCCAGTTGGGGACAACAACTCAGTTTAAGAGATAGCTCCAGTTTGGGAAATAACAACCCAGTTTAAGAAAAATAGCCCAGTTAGAGACTAACAACTCAGTTTAAGAGATAGCTCCAGTTGGGGACTAAAACAACTCAGTTTAAGAGATAGCCCAGTTGGAGACTAACAACTCAGTTTAAGAGATAGCTCCAGGAAAACTAAAACTCAGGGTTTTAAAAGATAGCTCCAGTTGGGGACTAACAATCAAAAAGGGTAGCCCAGTTGGAGACTAACAACTCAGTTTAAGAGATAGCTCCAGTTAGAGACTAACAACTCAGTTTAAGAGATAGCTCCAGTTAGGGGACTAACAACTCAGTTTAAGAGGCTCCAGTTAGAGACTAACAACTCAGTTTTAAAAGATAGCTCCCCGTTGGGGACTAACAACCCCGGTTTTAAAAGATAGCCCAGTTGGGGACTAACATAAATCTTTTTGGGTTGAATTTAGCTAATTTGGGAAACCATCAAAGTGGGATCATAAGGAACTAATGAGCCCAAATTTACTGCACTTCCACTGGGACATTGACAAGACAAAAAACAAAATTGTCACAGAGATCTATATGACGCAATAATTTGATCGGTCCTGATCCACCATGAGGCCTGGTCACAGACTGGGCCGTGGGGTCGTTGACCCCCGGGAAACCCCCTCCAGGTATACTCCAGGGATCTATATGAGAGCCTCCAGTCCCTCAAGGAAAGATAACTACATTTACAAGGTTTTTTTTAAAAGAGGATTTGCAGAGGATGGCTGCCTACTATGCAGCTCATTAATCTTGACAAAACAGTAGACAGAACACGGCCAGGGTTTACCATCTCCGGCAAGAGACAACCGTCGGGGGCCCTTTCCCGCCGTTCGAAGCACTACTCCTACACGACACCACCTCCACAATAAATATAAATTTTCCATTTTTTTACAACACAACTAATCTTGCTTTTTAAAAAAAAAAAATGGGGCGGGTTTCCCGCGGGGAAATTATCGGTCAACAACCGAGAACTTCAGTAAGGCTTTTATAGAGTTCCACATCAGAGGCTATTGAGGAAACTTTGAAACGTAGGGGAAATTTTTTTTCCCGGGGAGAGGGGATGGTTTATAAATAGGCAACAGAGAGTTTGCATAAATGGGGGGATATCAGAGTGGGGGTCATATGACCCAGGAAAAATCCAAGCACCATGAACCAATCAACCGGGGGGTTTACACTTAAAAACCCGTGGAGGCTGCACGATTTATGTAGGTGAAAAAGCAAGAAACCCGAAACACCCCCAATTTAAACAAACATGTAGGAACGATAACCTGAACAAAAGCCCCTACAACACCGGAATTCGACCAATCATCTCCGGGGAAAATTTAGAGACGCCCGATTGGGAATCAAAGAAACCAATTTCCCCAGACGCAAGTGCCCTTTAATCAGCCCCTTACGCTGTTTCTAAAACAGTTAAAAAAACAAAGGCAGCTTTACCATCTCTGAAGTCTTAGCAAGAATCCTCCTGAAAATTTTAAACCCCCCCATCACATAGTCTTCCCAATATTAAAAAGAACTTGAGAGGTGGAAAACTGAAAAGGCCTTCAATCCAACCTCCAACAGAAATATTTTTCAACCTATATTTTTGTGCTACCCAAAATTTATTTAAAATTTTCCTCATTTCAAGTTGAAATTTTACCATTGTATTTTCTACTACTAATACAACTTAGTCTCAAAATACATCACCACCACTATATTACACCTTTTACCCGAGTTTTTATACCCCTTGTCCATGTATTGTTTGTAACGGCTTTACAAATCTCCTGGAGCGAAAAGTTGCCACAATAAAAAGTCACATTGGTTTCATTTGTGTCCTTTTCTTAACATATTGTCGGTAAAATTTACCAATATTATTACAATCACTTGCCTAACCCCAACCTTTCTTTTTTTTTTATATTGATAAAGACCCATGTTTTTCGAAACGCTTCCTTGGTAAAGACAGCCAAGTTGCGTACATGATTCGTTGTCAGTATTATAGGGCCCTTTTTTCAAACAACCACCAAGACCATTATAAGTTTCCGCAATAAAAATATTAGCTGCACCAGCACCAGTATACAGATTTTTGCAGATACAACAGCATCAGTATAAAAGCCACACCAGCACCACTACAGGGGAAATCAAAAAAAAATACCATCCTAGAAGT
>WNWK01038499.1:0-17909 GCA_009830355.1 Cherax destructor | reverse complement strand
ACCACTACCTGCAACCCGGGAGGACCTGAAGCACAGTTTACGACCACCACTACCTGCAACCCTGGAGGACCAAGCACAGTTTACGACCATTACTACCTGCAACCCCTGGAGGACCTGAAGCACAGTTTACATACCACCACTACCTGCAACCCGGGAGGACCTGAAGCACAGTTTACGTATCACCACTACCTGCAACCCGGGAGGCCCTTTGAAGCACATTTTTAATACCACCACTACCTGCAACCCGGGAGGTCCTGAAGCACAGTTTAAGACCACCACTACCTGCAACCCGGGAGGACCTGAAGCACAGTTTATGTAGTACCATTACCTGCAACCCTGAGGACCTGAAGCACAGTTTACGTACCACCACTACCTGAAACCCCCTGAAGGACCTGAAGCACAGTTTACGTAGCACCAGTACTTGCAACCCTGGAGGACCTGAAGCACAGTTTACGTAACACAACTACCTGAAACCCCCGGAGGACCTGAACAAGAATACCACCACTACCTGCAACCCTGAGGACCTGAAGCACAGTTTACGTACCACCACACCTGCAACCCTGGAGGACATGAAGCACAGTTTACTTACCACCACTACCTGCAACCCGGGAGGACCTAAGCCAGTTTAAGTACCACCACTACATGCAACCCGGGAGGCCCTTTGAAGCACAGTTTACGTACTACCACTACCTGCAACCCTGGAGGACCTGAAGCACAGTTTACGTAGCACAACTACCTGCAACCCTGGAGGACCTGAAGCACAGTTTATGTACCACCACTACCTGCAACCCTGGAGGACCTGAAGCACAGTTTACGTACCACCACTACCTGCAACCCTGGATGACCTGAAGCACAGTTTACGTACCACCACTACCTGCAACCCTGGAGGACCTGAAGCACAGTTTAAGTACCACCACTACATGCAACCCTGGAGGACTTGAAGCACAGTTTACGTACTACCACTACCTGCAACCCTGGAGGACCTGGAGCACAGTTTACGTAGCACAACTACCTGCAACCCTGGAGGACCTGAAGCACAGTTTACGTACCACCACTACCTGCAACCCTGGAGGACCTGAAGCACAGTTTACGTACCAGCACTACCTGCAACCCTGGAGGACCTGAAGCACAGTTTAAGTACCACCACTACATGCAACCCTGGAGGACCTGAAGCACAGTTTACGTACTACCACTACCTGCAACCCTGGAGGACCTGAAGCACAGTTTACGTACCACCACTACCTGCAACCCTGGAGGACCTGAAGCACAGTTTACGTACCACCACTACCTGCAACCCTGGAGGACCTGAAGCACAGTTTATGTACCACCACTACCTCCAACCCTGGAGGACCTGAAGCACAGTTTATGTACCACCACTACCTGAAACCCTGGAGGACCTGAAGCACAGTTTATGTACCACCACTACCTGCAACCCTGGAGGACCTGAAGCACAGTTTACGTACCACCACTACCTGCAACCCTGGAGGACCTGAAGCACAGTTTATGTACCACCACTACCTGAAACCCTGGAGGACCTGAAGTACAGTTTACGTACCACCACTACCTGCAACCCTGGAGGACCTGAAGCACAGTTTACGTACCACCACTACCTGCAAACCTGGAGGACCTGAAGCAGAGTGCCTTTAATGTTACCATATACCACATAAAATCTGAATAAAATCCAGCATCTGAAGCTGCTAACTGTGGAAGATTATTATAATAAAGTCACATGTTATACATGTTTGAAATCAGTGAGTGTTTTTGTGGACACTGTATATCGTTGGTTACGCTTCATTTACAATATGCTGCACAGTTATGGTCAACGAATTACAGAATGGACATAAATATGATGGAAAAGTAGCATGAAGGATGACAAAGTTGATTTCAGGAATCTTTCCGACTAGGATAAACTTATGGCCCTGACTCACGATATCGTAATGACACGATTGCAAACAAACCACGGTACGGGCAGGGATTGAACTCGCGGCTTAGTGAGTCGTAAAATTCCAGACCAACATGTTAGCCACTGGGCCAGCTGGCTACACTAGAATTCATCCTACTAAGTATATTTATACACCATAAGAAGGATAACATGGGCAACTCTGATCAATAACCCCCCCCCGTACCCTAATTTGTTTGTAATCGTGTCATTACGATTTCGTGAGTTATGATGACGGCTTTGAGGGGACTTGAGCTAGAGTTCGTTACGGCCACGTTAGCGGGAGATTCATCTGTAAAAACTTGCATTAATGGTCACAGTGGTGCCTATACTAACCTTCCTATGGTGTATAAATATACCCAGTTGAATGAATCTTACTGTAGCCAGCTGGCCCAGTTGCTAACGTGTCGCTAGCCGCGAGTTTTATTCCCGCCCGTACCATAGTTTATGGTTCAGAATCTGCATTCTCTAGAAAAGTGTAGATTTAGTGAGGATATGACTGAGGTGTATAAAAGAAAAACAGGAATAAATAAAGAGAATGCAAATAACATGCTAAAAAATCTAACTAAAACAGAATAGTATGACACAATATGTGTTCACCACATATTGTGTCATACTAACATAGACTTTCATGTACCTATGTCAAGTTCAGGCTATACTAATGTTACAAATATCTAAACTTCCATATATACACACCTAGATCTATTCACACTACAAATATTTACATGTACAATCATCAACAGGTGCAAACATCAACACCAACAAACACCCATATATACAAATATAAGCATCGTCAAACATCAACACCAATTATCACCCACATATACAAATATAAGCGCCGTCAAACATCAACACCAACAAACACCCACATATACAAATATAAGCCCACGAATCAAAACATCAACACCAAAAAAAAAAAAAAAAAAAACCCCCCCCCCCCAAACCCCACATTACAAATATAAGCCTCAAACATCAACACCAACAAACACCCACATATCAAATATAAGCCCGATCAAACATCCACAACAAACACCCACATATCAATATAACCGTCAAACATCAACACAACAAACACCCACTATCAAATATAAGCGCGTCAAACATCAACACCAACAAACACCCACATATGAAATATAGCGCGTCAAACATCACACCACAAACACCCACATATACAAATATAAGCACCGTCAAACATCAACCCAACAAACACCCACATATACAAATATAAGCCCGTCAAACATCACACCAACAAACACCCACATATCAAATATAGCCGTCAAACATCAACACCAACAAACACCCACATATCAAATATAGCCGTCAAACATCAACACCACAAACACCCACATATCAAATATAAGCGCGTCAAACATCAACACCAACAAACCCCACATATCAAATATAAGCGCAGTCAAACATCAACACCAACAACACCCACATATACAAATATAAGCCAGTCAAACATCACACCAACAAACACCCACATATACAAATATAAGCGCGTCAAACATCACACCAACAAACACCCACATATACAAATATAAGCCGTCAAACATCAACACCAACAACACCCACATATCAAATATAGCAGTCAAACATCAACCCAACAAACCACATATACAAATAAGCAATCAGAACATCACACCACAAACCCACTATACAATATAAGCGCGTCAACATCACACCAACAAACACCACATATCAAATATAGCGCGTCAAACATCAGCACCAACAAACCCCACTATACAAATATAAGCCGTCAAACATCACACCAACAAACACCCACATATACAAATATAAGCACCGTCAAACATCAACACCAACAAACACCACATATCAAATAAAAGCAGTCAAACATCACACCAACAAACACCCACATATACAATATAAGCCGTCAAACATCACACCACAAACCCACATATCAAAATAGCGTCAAAATCCACCAACAAACACCCCTACAATATAGCCTCAAACATCAAAACCCACATATCAAATAAAGCCCGTCAAACATCCTCCCAACAAACACCCACATACAATATAAGCGTCAAACATCAACCAACAAAACCCATATCAAATATAAGCGTCAAACATCACACCAACAAACACCCACATATACAAATATAAGCACGTCAAACATCCACCAACAAACACCCACATATACAATATAGAGTCAAACATCAACACCAACAAACACCACATATCAAATATAAGCAGTCAAACATCACCACAAACACCCACATATAAATATAAGCGCCGTCAAACATCACACCAACAAACCCCACATATACAAATATAAGCGCAGTCAAACATCACACCACAAACACCCACATATCAAATATAAGCGCGTCAAACATCCCCAACAAACACCCACATATACAAATAAAGCGCGTCAAACATCACACCAACAAACACCCACTATACAAATATAAGCCGTCAAACATCCACCAACAAACACCCACATATACAAATATAAGCCAGTCAAACATCACACCAACAAACACCCACATATACAAATATAAGCCGTCAAACATCCACCAACACAACATATACAAATATAAGCTCAAAATCCCCAACAAACCCCACATATACAAATATAAGCATCAAACATCACACAACAAACACCCACATATACAAATATAACGTCAAACATCCACCAACAAACCCCACTATACAATATAAGCCGTCAACATCCACCAACAAACACCCACATACAATATAAGCCGTCAAACATCACCCAACAAACACCCACATATACAAATATGCGCAGTCAAACTAACCCAACAAACACCACATATCAAATATAGCGTCAACATCACACCAACAAACACCCACATATCAAATATAAGCCTCAAACATCCAACAAACACCCCATCAAATAAGCGTCAAATCAACACAACAAACACCACATATCAAATATAAGCCGTCAAAATCAACCAACAAAACCCACATATACAAATATAAGACGTCAAACATCACACAACAAACACCCACATATAAATATAAGCGTCAAACATCACACCAACAAACACCCACATATCAAATATAAGCCCATCAAACATCACCCAACAAACACCCACATATCAAATATAACCCGTCAAACATCAACCAACAAACACCACATATCAAATATAAGCCGTCAAACATCACACAACAAACACCCACATATACAAATATAGCGTCAAACATCACAACAAACACCCACATATACAAATATAAGCCGTCAAACATCCACAACAACACCCACATATACAAATATGGCGTCAAACATCACACCAACACACATATCAAATATAAGGCAAGTCAAACATCACCCACAAACCCTATCAAAATAGCCAGACAAACACACCACAAACCCAATATGCAAATATAAGCGATCAAACACACCACAAACACAATTCAAAATAAACAAAACACACCACAAAAAACCTCAAACAAATAACGCGCAAAAACATCACAAAAACACCACATATACAAATAAGCCCACACAAAATAGCACTCAAACCAAACAACACCACAAACATATAAATACAAAAACCTACAACACCCACCAACAAAACCCACATACAAATATAAGCCCCAAACACCAACTACAATAACCCAATATACAAAATAACCATCAAAATCACCAAAACACCACATAACAAATATACCACAATCAAATACCCTCAAAAACCAAAACACCAAATAAAGCCGTCAAAATCACCCAAAATACCACAATACAAATAAGCACCACAAACACCAATCAAACAGCCCACATACAAATATAAAGCAAACTCAAACACAAAACACCAATCAAATACCTCAAAACCAACAACACCACATATACAAAATAGCCACAAACACACACACAAAACCACATAAAAATATAACACAAACACCTACCAAAAACACCACAAACAAAATAACAATAAAATCAACACAACAAACCAAATAAATGAACGTTCAAACATCAACACCAACAAACACCAATCATACAAATATACAACATCAACATCCACCAAAACACCCAATACAAATATAAGCGCATCAAACATCAACACCACAAACACCACATACAATAATAGCAACCCAAACATCCACAACAACACCCACTATAAAACAATCAAAATCAACACCAACAAACACCCACATATACAAATATAAGCACCGTAAAACATCCTCACCAGCAAAAACCCACATATACAAATATAAGCACCTTCAAACATCAACACCAATAAACACCCACATATATAAATAAAAGCCCCGTCAAACATCAACACCACCAAACACCCACATATACAAATATAAGCACCGTCAAACATCAACACCAACAAACACCCACATATACAAATATAAGCCCCGTCAAACATCAACACCAACAAACACCCACATATACAAATATAAGCACAGTCAAATATCAACACCAACAAACACCCACATATAAAAATATAAGCACCGTCAAACATCAACACCAACAAACACCCACATATACAAATATAAGCCCCGTCAAACATCAACACCAACAAACACCCACATATATAAATATAAGCACCGTCAAACATCAACACCAACAAACACCCACATATACAAATATAAGCACCGTCAAACCTCAACACCAACAAACACCCACATATACAAATAGTCGCAGCCCAACCTTGGTGGAGGTAGGGTGTGCTTTCTGGGTCTCCTGGTGGCAGTATCATACAACAGTGTTGCCCGCAACATGACTGCCAGTTACAGGCGACGTGTAAACACTGTTTGCATGAGCTTTGCAGGGCTGTATACCCTAGTACGGCTGATGTGCTGCTGCCCTTGATAATGTGGGACACTTATGGATCCCGATTGTTGATCTGTATGGGGTTTCCTTAATGGTGCCGTGAGGATCTTTGTCAAGTTTTCCAGCACTGGTGCTTATGAGGCAATTGTGGATACATATCAGGAACGGAGGATTGTGGTTCAAACTGGCTTGAGGTATGTTACGAGATGTATCCATGCATTATTCTTGGATACGGTTTAGGAATACTCCGCTTGAGGCTGATGAAGTGGATGTGCGGAAGGTTTTGGACAGTTGGAGTTTTTCACGCTGCTACTGTGGGGCATTGGGCCCAGGGTGTGTATGCAGGACTGCGGAGGGCTCTTTTGTCCTTAAATGACTCTGCGACGGCAGATTCCATCATATGTCTTCATGGAAGAATTTAAAACCCAGGTGTACGTTTCGTATCCTGGGCAGATACGCACCTGTCGGCTGATCAGGAGGCGCAGGAGGCGTGGTACAGCAAGTGGAGCCAGATGTGTCAGAAGCTGCAGGAGTTGAGACGAGCACTGGGAAATGGAGCGACGAAGCACCTGAGGAAGTGCTCGTGCAGACTTTATCTATGGATATGAAGGCCCGACTCAGGAGTCGGCGCTGAATAATCTGAAGGGGATGTTGTTGGCGAGGAGGTGGGATTGGTGGATCCTACTTTCGAGGACCTTCAAGGATGCTCGATAGTCCAACGATGGTTGGCATGTTGCCTGCCGAGGTGGTGCCTGAGGCGGATGAGTTACGACTTGGATGTGTTGATGGTGTTGAGGTCAATGAGCTTTCCAAGGTTTCACATGTTGTAATGGAGGTCGAGTGCATCAGGCTGAAGTGGATGATGTAATGGTTTGCACGGGTGTATCCCGTAGCGGCCTAGTGAGGTAGCTGGTGATGATGTTTTAACGCCTGGTCAGAGGTCTGGTAAAAAGGCCTGGGCAGACGTGGCGAAGGGGGGAAGGGGGCATTGTTAGGTCGGAATGGAGGGTTAGGAAAGGTAGTAGTGCAAGTGGAAGTTCGTCCTGCCAGGAGGGCATAGGGTGCAGAAGCAGAGAGGAAAACCCCCATTAAAGTTTTTAAGTTTCTGAATATGAATGTTAATGGCCTCCGTGCGGAGGTCAAGAAGAGATGGGTTGAAGTGACTTTGCGACGACTAGGTGTTGATGTATGCTGCCTTCAGGAGCATAATTTCAGGTGTGGAAGGGACTTGAGTCTGAATGGTTTTGTCAAGTATACGGGAAGTGCAATGAATTTCAAAGGGGGGGTTACTGTCGGGGTCAGGGAAACCAGGCCTTTTACGTTAAAGTCTTGGGAGGAGGGGGGGTTAGGGCAGGATTGTTCGGGTTGATGGGGTTTGGGGATATTCAGGTATGTTTTATCAGGGTTTACATGCCTGCTGCGAATAGTCGTCGTGTTAAGGAAGATTTTGTTCGTAATGAGTTGGTTTATTTTCTGAGAGGATTACCGATGATAACTGTTGTTGCTGGTGACTGGAATTGTGTAATCCGTAAGAAGGATGTAGAGCCCAGAGGAGCGGGATGTTTATTGGGTGTGTTGAGGGATGTTTTGGGTGCGATAGGAGTGGGGGATGTGATCCGGGGGAGGAAGTTTTGTAGAGACATACTTTTGTCAGAGAGGTTATGCTACTAGATTAGATAGAATATATGTGACAGGGGATGTGAGGGTGGAGAATGTGACTTGTGTGATGTGGGATTTTCGATCCGGGCGTTTTGGCTTG
Source organism: Cherax destructor (assembly GCA_009830355.1). NCBI lineage: Eukaryota > Metazoa > Arthropoda > Malacostraca > Decapoda > Parastacidae > Cherax > Cherax destructor. Next base: position 9,455 of record WNWK01038499.1, on the reverse strand, counting down.
TTTATCATGGGAAGGTGCAGTACGTATGTATTCTAGTTATTGGAAGCTGAACACTAGATTGTTACAAAGTCCAGATCATTGTGGGGTTTTCGCGGAGTGGTGGGGAGGGTATGGGAGGAGGGTCGGGGTGTTGAGGACATTGTTGGGTGGTGGAATGGAGAGGTAAAGTTGCGGATTCGTGATTTTTATACAAGAATGGGAGGAAGAGGTGCGATTGAAGCATGGCATGCAAAAGTATTTGGAGGGGAATTTGAGGGCATGCTTTGGAGGGGGAGGGGGTGGGTATCCGCAGGAGGAGATTGCAGCTACATGAACGGTTGCGGGAGATTCAGGAGGAAGCGTTTCATGCCATTCGAATATGGGCGGGGTTGGATGATGTACGTGGGAGATAAGGCCTCAGTGTATGTGTTGCGAAAATTTAGGTGCCGTAGGAGAGATATGACAATTATGTCTATGAAAGTCGATAGAGAGTTAGGTGGGTACTGGATGGGCCAGCTGTTGTGGACGACGGAGGGTATCGTGGATATGCGGATGTTTGGTTCCAGGAGAAGTTATGTAAGGTGGACTATGATCGGGTAGTGCGTGGAATAGTCCTAGAGGGTATTGTCTCGAGAATTAGTGATGAGGATCGTATGGGCATGGAGGGGATGATCACTGAAGAGGAGGTGTTGAAGGCGATACAGGGTCAGAGGTTAGGGAAATCGCCAGGAATAGATGGGATCCTGGTGATTTTTATGTTGCTCATTGGGAGGTCTTGAGGGAGATGCTAGTTAGGGTCTTTAATAGGAATCAGATGAAGGTAGTTTTATGTCACATACTAGAGGGTGGGCAGTATGGTGTTCCCGGATGTAGTATGCGGGCAGGGCATAGGAGAATTAGGAGTTTTGTGGAGGGTCAAAAAGGGGGAGAAGTCATAGGGCTGGACTGGGAAACAGCTTATGATCTTGTCAACAGGGATGTATTGCAGGAAATACTTAGAAGGCAGGGGTTTGGTGATGAAATTGTGGGATGGGTAAGGACATTGTATGCAGGGGTTCAGGTGCGAGTGCAGGTAAATGGGCGGGTGGGGGTAATGGTGGGTATGGAGCGGGGGCTCGACAGGGGTGTCCCTGTCGCAGCTCCTGTTGCATGCTTGCAGGACCCCTTTATCGGTTGGTGTCTGAGGGTGTCCGGGAAGCGGGTGAGGACAGTGATTGGGCACAGGGATCATTGGGTATGTTGATGATACATCCATTTTGGTAGGAAGTGAGGAGGGGTTGAGTGTTATCAATAGGATGATAGAAGTTTTTGGGTCAGCTTCTGGCATGAGGGTTAATAGGGAAAATCACATTTATTGGAGGTGGGGTCTTGGGTAGGGGAACGTTGGGGCATAGGTATGGGTGGGTCACTGTAAATAGACTTAAGATTTGTGGGGTAACCTTTTGCAATGAAGCTAGGGTAGCATCGTGAAATTAATTCCACTACGGTTGTGGAAGGGCTTTGAGTAGGATGGTGGGTTGGAGAGCGGGGATTTTACATTAATTCAACGAGCGGTGGTTATTAATACGTTGGTGTATAGCAAACTTTGGCATGTGGGCAGGTGTATCCTCTCATGGAGAGGGATGTACTGCGGCTGCAAGCTAGAGTCTTGCGATTCATTTGGGGTTTTAGTAAGCACTGGTTAAAGAAGGAGGTGGTGATGACAAGGGTGGCATTAGGGGGCTTGGGGTTGATACCTTTGGGTAGGAGGTTGCAGGGTCTTTTCGTTAAGCAGGAATTTGTGGTGAGGGAAGGGTGCGTGCGCAAGGTAGATAGGATAATGAGGGAGTTAAGGAGGTGGTGGAGTGGGCGGAACTGTTGAGATGTGAGGCGAATTGCGAGTTCTGTTAGTGGCGCGTGAGCCGTGTGGGATTAAGGTTAGTAAGCTGGATAGGGTAGGGATGGAAGAGGGGGCAGTATTGGGTGAGGAAACTTTCCCAATGTATGATTAGCAAAAGGTGTGGTTTTTTTAGGAGATTACGGTTGCCATCTAGGGTACGAGAGACTGGGTTTCGGTTTTTGCATGGCATCTTGGCCTCTAAAGCTCTCTTGTTTGTAATGGGTTTGGCGAGGAGGGTAGCTGTATCAGATGTGGATGCCTGATACAGCGTATCATGCTGTGTATTTTGCGGGTGCCTGGGAAGGGTTAGGGAATGGTTTGGCCAAGTTCTTCGTATGGTGGGGGAGGGGGTGTTATGACCTTGCGGGCTTTAAGCTTAGATGTGGGGGTTGTACAGACGACGTTCGACGTGCTGTCATGTATCTTGTTTTAGATTTTTGCATGTCGTGGGTATGAGGGAGGTTAGGAGTGAGGTACGGATAAGGGCTCTGGCGGGCCGTTTATAGAACAAGGTGTAGAAATCAGTGTTTGTATGGGAGGGCATGGTCGCGTTTTTCCCGGAAGGGTATCGACTCCTCACGATGGGTCTTGTTGTTGGGGGTAGTAGAGGATGAGGAATACTTAAGGGGGCTGGTTTCCCAGAAGGGGGTTTGTGTGTCTGTGTGTGTGTGTGGTAGGTGTGTGCGATCTTGGGTTGGGGTTGGGTGGGGTGGTAGGTGTGGGGTGGGAATGGGTTGGGGAGAGTTGTGCATCTGGTTTTGACTTTTGACCTTTTTATGCAGGGGCATAGGGAGGGGTTGTTTATGACTTTGACAGGTGAGTGAATGGCATTGCTTTTGACTTGGACTTTGGGATTGGGTTTTGTTTTTCATGGTATGATTGGGGATTCCCTCTGCTTCAGTTATGAGGTTAGGGTGGTGATTAGGAGGGTATTGTAACGTGTCACATATATGGTACAAGGTTAATTGTAATCTGGTGGAATGCTGCATGGGTGGCTATTAGGCCTCATGTTTAATAATGTTTAAAAGGTTTGTAGTTTTGCCATTTGTGGTAACGTTTTTTTATTCGGAGTTGTGTAAATTAGTCTCACTGTAGTTTTTAGTATATCCTTATACATGTAGTAATTTATTTGTGTCATGATTTGAAGTAAGTTGACGATAAAAATTACTTTTATGTAGGTCCTTGTTGGGCCATTCTTATTGTATAAACATGTATCAGTCTACCGTACCCCAGTCATGGGGTTTTGTTTTTAGTTGTAAGTTTGTAAACTGTATAATGTTCATAGGCTTTTATTTGTCATTTCATTGATATATTAAAAAGAATAAATAGGGAGGGGGTGGGGGTTTGGGATAGATTTGATTTTACTTAGTTTATAAAGTTTGTAATGGTGTGGAAAATGTCGATGGTCACTTGAATCTTGTCAGTTACATAGTGATTTATGTATATTTTGTATAAGATCTCTTGTCATACAAGTACATTGTATATGTTGTACGAAGACTGAGGTGTTACATATTGTTAAAAGGGATGTCATAAGCCATTATATTTATGCTATGTTTCGGATCCATGTTTGTAAAACTGTATGGTTCTTAAATAAAATATAAAAAAAAAACATATACAAATATAAGCCCCGTCAAACATCAACACCAACAAACACCCACATATACAAATATAAGCGCCGTCAAACATCAACACCAATAAACACCCACATATACATATATAAGCCCTGTCAAACATCAACACCAACAAACACCCACATATAAAATAAAAGCACCGTCAAACATCAACACCAATAAACACCCACATATTAAAATATAAGCACCGTCAAACATCAACACCAACAAACACCCACATATATAAATATAAGCACCGTCAAACATCCTCACTAACAAACACCCACATATACAAATATAAGCGCCGTCAAACATCAACAACAACAAACACCCACATATACAAATATAAGCACCGTCAAACATCAACACCAACAAACACCCACATATACAAATATAAGCACCATCAAACATCCTCACCAACAAACACCCACATATACAAATATAAGCACCGTCAAACATCAACAACAACAAACACCTACATATACAAATATAAGCACCGTCAAACATCAACACCAACAAACACCCACATATACAAATATAAGCACCGTCAAACATCAGCACCAACAAACACCCACATGTACAAATATAAGCACCGTCAAACATCCTCACCAACAAACACCCACATATACAAATAAAAGCACTGTCAAACATCAACACCAACAAACACCCACATATACAAATATAAGCACCGTCAAATATCAACACCAACAAACACCCACATATACAAATATAAGCGGCGTCAAACATTAACACCAACATATACAAATATAACCGCAGTTAAACATCAACACCAACAAACACCCACATATACAAATATAAGCGCCGTCAAACATTACCACCAACAAACACCCACATATACAAATATAAGCACCGTCAAACATCAACACCAACAAACACCCACATATACAAATATAAGCTCCGTCAAACATCAACACCAACAAACACCCACATATACAAATATAAGCACCGTCAAACATCAACACCAACAAACACCCACATATACAAATATAAGCCCCGTCAAACATCAACACCAACAAACACCCACATATACAAATATAAGCGCAGAAGGACAACCACACCCACCGGAAGCACTCACGGAGGGCCTCAAACCACATCAACCCAACGGCAACCATATAGTTTAACATCCCACACACACATCATGTCCCCTGTCCCCACCCCAGCAACCCTAAACCCATCATCACCACTACCCCACCTTATCACAAACCCCACCCAATCAGACCACACCCCAACCATACAACCCCCACCCATGCAACAACCCTCTATGGGAACCCTGCAAACACCCCCCACCCTGCCAAGATCCCCTAGGGCCACAGTATTGGAAACGAGGCTGAAGGTTTGGTACACAAATGCAGATGGAATCACGAATAAGTATGAAGAGTGGAATGAAAGAATAGGAGAAATGTCCCCAGACATCATAGCAGTCACAGAAACTAAACTAAATGAGGCAATATCAGACGCAATCTTCCCACAAGGATATCAGATCCTGAGGAAAGATAGAAGGAGCAGGGGGGGAGGAGGGGTCGCACTGCTCGTAAGGAATCATTGGAGATTTGAGGAAATGGCAGGAATAAAGGTGTGTAGAGAAAGGGACTTTATAGTAGGTACCATCCAGTCTGGGGAGCACAAGATAGTCATTGCAGTGATGTATAACCCACCACAAAACTGCAGGAGGCCAGGAGAGGAATATGACGAGAACAACAGAGCAATGGTGGACACCCTGGCGGAGGTGGCAAGAAAAGCGCACATGAGCAGAGCGAAGTTACTGGTAATGGGCGATTTCAACCACAAAGAGATCGACTGGGAGAACCAAGAACCACGTGGGGGTCCAGAAACTTGGAGAGCCAAGATGATGGACGTGGTACTGGAAAACCTGATTCACCAACATGTCAGGGACACGACCAGAGATAGAGGAGAGGACGAACCAGCAAGGCTGGACCTTGTATTCACCCTGAATAGCTCAGATATCGAGGACATAACACACGAGAGATCCCTGGGAGCCAGTGACCATATGGTGCTGAGCTTTGAGTACATAGTAGAGCTACAGGTGGAGAGGGAAAACGGTGCTGAAAGAGACATACCAGACTATAAAAGAGGGGACTACACAGGTATGAGGAATTTCCTGCAGGAGGTTCTGTGGGAAAAGGAAATGGAAGGACAGTCAGTAAATGAAATGATGGAGTACGTAGCGACAAAGTGCAAGGAGGCAGAGGAACAGTTTATACCCAAAGGAAAAAGAATAAATGGGAAGACAAGAAAGAGCCCCTGGTTTACCCAAAGATGCAGGGAGGCAAAGACTCAGAGTGCCAGAGAATGGAAAAGGTACAGAAGGCAAAGAACCCAAGCAAACAAGGAGATTAGTCGAAGAGCTAGAAACGAGTATGCACAGGTACGGAGGGAGGCCCAGAAACAGTACGAAAACGACATAGCATCGAAAGTCAAGTCTGACCCGAAACTGATGTACAGCCACATCAGAAGGAAGACAACAGTAAAGGATCAGGTGATAAGGCTGAGGAGGGAAGATGGGAACTCACAAGTAATGATCAAGAGGTATGTGAGGAGCTCAACTCAAGGTTTAGGGAAGTATTCACAGTGGAGGAAGGAAGGCAGTTAGGTAGACAGAACGGGGTGCGTCACCAACAAGGAATGTATAGAGTGCTGGAGGGAATACACACATCTGAGGGGAAGGTGAAGCAGTTACTCAGCGATCTTGATACCTCAAAGGCAATGGGTCTGGACAATATCTCACCATGGGTCCTTCAGGAAGGAGCTGAGGTTCTGAGTGTGCCACTTACCAAAATTTTCAACACATCCCTTGAAACTGGGCAGCTACCTGAGATATGGAAAAAGGCCAACGTAGTCCCCATTTTTAAAAGAGGAGACAGAAAAGAGGCACTAAACTACAGACCGGTGCAAACAGTGCAGTGTGCAAAGTCTTGGAGAAAATCATCAGGAAAAGAATGGTGGAGCATCTGGAGCAGAACAGGTTAATCAACGCCAGACAGCATGGATTCAGGGAAGGCAAATCCTGTGTAACAAACTTCCTGGAGTTCTATGATAAAGAAACAGAGGTAAGGCAAGAGAGAGAAGGGTGGGTTGACTGCATTTTCTTGGACTGCAGGAAGGCCTTTGACACAGTTCCTCACATGAGATTAGTAAAGAAGATGGAAGACCAAGCGTGTATAACAGGAAGGGCACTGGAATGGACCAGGGAATACCTCACAGGGAGACAACAACGGGTCATGGTGCGTGATGAGGTATCACAGTGGGCGCCTGTGACGAGCGGTGCCCGCAGGGGCCAGTCCTAGGACCAGTGCTATTCTTGCTATAGTGAATGACATGACAGATGGGATAGACTCAGAAGTGTCTCTTTTCGCAGATGATGTGAAATTAATGAGGAGAATCACATCGGATGAAGACCAAGCAGGACTTCAAAGTGACCTGGACAAGCTTGACATCTGGTCTAGCAACTGGCTTCTCGAATTTAACCCCACCAAATACAAAGTCATGAAGATCGGAGAAGGGCAAAGAAGACCGCTGACATAGTACAGGCTAGGTGGACAAAGGCTACAAACCTCATCAAAGGAGAAAGACCTTGGGGTGAGTATAACACCAAGCACGTCTCCGGAAGCACACATCAACCAGATAACCGCGGCAGCATATGGGCGACTGGCAAACCTAAGATTAGCGTTCCGTTACCTTAACAAAGAATCGTTCAAGACACTGTATACCGTATACGTCAGGCCCATACTAGAGTATGCAGCACCAGTCTGGAACCCACACCTGGTCAAGCACGTCAAGAAATTAGAGAAAGTGCAAAGGTTTGCGACAAGGCTAGTTCCACAACTCAGGGGACTGCCTTATGAAGAAAGGTTGAGGAAAATAGGACTAACAACACTGAAGGACAGAAGGGTTAGAGGAGACATGATAACGACATACAATACTCAGGGGAATCGACAAGGTAGATAGTGACAGGATGTTCCAGAGAGGAAACACAGAAACAAGGGGACACAACTGGAAGCTGAAGACTCAGATGAGTCACAGGGATGTTAGGAACCAATTCTTCAGCCATAGAGTAGTTAGGAAGTTGAATAGTTTAGCGAACGATATAGTGGAGGCGGGAACCATACATAGTTTTAAGACAAGGTATGATAAAGCTCACGGAGCAGGGATAGCAGAGACCCAGTAGCAGAGAGTGCAGAGGCGGGGCCAGGAGCTGAGTCTCGACCCCTGCAACCACAATTAGGTGAGTACATATACAAATATAAGCACCGTCAAACATCAACAACAACAAACACCCACATATACAAATATACGCCCCGTCAAACATCAACAACAACAAACACCCACATATACAAATATAAGCACCGTCAAACATCAACACCAACAAACACCCACATATACAAATATAAGCACCGTCAAACATCAACACCAACAAACACCCACATATATAAATATAAGCACCGTCAAACATCCTCACTAACAAACACCCACATATACAAATATAAACGCCGTCAAACATCAACAACAACAAACACCCACATATACAAATATAAGCACCGTCAAACATCAACACCAACAAACACCCACATATACAAATATAAGCACCGTCAAACATCAACACCAACAAACACCCACATATACAAATATAAGCGCCGTCAAACATCAACACCAACAAACACCCACATATACAAATATAAGCGCCATCAAACATCAACACCCACATATACAAATATAAGCCCCGTCAAACATCAACACCAACAAACACCCACATATACAAATATAAGCACCGTAAAACATCTTCACCAGCAAACACCCACATATACAAATATAAGCACCATCAAACATCAACACCAACAAACACCCACATATACAAATATAAGCCCTGTCAAACATCAACACCAACAAACACCCACATATACAAATATAAGCACCGTCAAACATCAACACCAACAAACACCCACATATACAAATATAAGCACCGTCAAACATCAACACCAACAAACACCCACATATACAAATATAAGCACCGTCAAACATCAACACCAACAAACACCCACATATACAAATATAAGCACCGTCAAACATCAACACCAACAAACACCCACATATACAAATATAAGCACCCAAACATCAACACCAACAAACACCCACATATACAAATATAAGACTGTCAAACATCAACACCAACAAACACCCACATATACAAATATAAGCACCACAAACATCAACACCAACAAACACCCACATATACAAATATAAGCCCGTCAAACATCAACACCAACAAACACCCACATATACAAATATAAGCACCGTCAAACATCAACACCAACAAACACCCACATATACAAATATAATCACCGTCAAACATCAACACCAACAAACACCCACATATACAAATATATGCCCCGTCATGTGTTGTGGGGTTCTTTTCATAGATTTGGTAATATTAACAGACGATGAGCTTCGGTTTTGGTAGCGTTTAATGAGGCGTTGGATATATGGGAGCTGAGAGCCTATGCCTATGTCCGCCTGCTAGATCTACTCCGATGGTACTGCCACTACTAGGGCCGCCCGGCACTGAGGCATTCAAAAGGCAGGCCTATGATTGGCTAATGCCAGATCACATGGGCAGAGGTTGGAAATCACGTGAACAGCTGTGGTGCAGCCGTTAGAAATACGAACCGTACAGCTCAGGCATGCTACGTATGGCTCTCGACATACAACTATACAAACTAAGGACATCAGGCAACAACTCTCACCTGATTCTATACAATGTCAAAGTACACAACAGTTGAACAATATACTTCACATGGATGTTATCTTGATAGAACAATCTACATTACTATATGATTCATCATGATACTTGGGAATTAATTAAATGAGTTCATTTTAGAAAAAATCACGATAAAAGAGATAAAAAAAAATAATTTGTTCGATCGAACTGTCTTCATGTGATCTACAAGTTC
>WNWK01038498.1:0-17910 GCA_009830355.1 Cherax destructor | reverse complement strand
TTTAAAAATTTTTAAAAATTTTTTTTTTTCCCTTTTCTTCCCCCCGGGGGCCCGGGGGTTTTTTTCCAAAGGTTAATTTTAAACCAAAAAAAGGGTTTTAAAAAATTTTTTTTTTAAAAATTTTCCCCCCCTTGGAAAAAAGCCCCAAAAAAACCCGGGAAAAAAAAGGGGGGAAAATTTTTTCCCTTTTTTTTGGGGGGCCCCCCAAAATTTTTAAAAAAATTTTTAAAAAAAACCCAAATTTTTAAAAAAACTTTTTGGGGCCCCTTTTTTTAATTTTTTTTAAATTTTTAATTTTTTTTAAACCCCCCAAAAAAAAAATTTTTCCCCCCCCTTTTTTCCCAAAAAAATTTTTTTTAAAAAAGGGGGGTTTTTTTTTTTTTTTTAAAAAAAAATTTTTTAAAAAAAAAAAATTTTTTTTTTTTAAGGGAAGGAAAAAAAATTTTTTTAAAACCCAAAAAAAAAAAAATTTTTTTTAAAAAAGGTTTTTAAAAAAAAACCCTTTTTTTAAAAAAAAAAAACCCCCCCCCAAAAATTTTTTGGGGGGGGAAAAAATTTTTAATTTTTTTTTGGGGGCCCTTTTTTTTGGGCCAAAAGGTTTTCCCTTTTTTTTTTTTTTTTAAAAACCAAAAAAAAATTTTTTGGGGGGAAAATTTTAAAAAAACAATTTGAAAAAATTTTAAAAAAATTTTTTTTGGGGGCCTTGAAAACCTTTTTCCCCCCCGGGGGGGGGGGGGGGGGGTTTTTAAACCAAAAAATTTTTAGGGGTTTTAAAAAAATTTTTTAAAAAAATTTTGGTTTTGGGTTATTTTTTTTTAAAAACCCCCGGGAAAAAGGGGGGGGTTTTTTTTTTGGGAAAAAAAAAAAAAAAAGGGGGGAAAAAAAATTTGGGGGGAAAAATTTTTTTTTTGGGGGAAAAAAAAAAAGGGGGGTTTTTTTTAAAAAGGCCAAAATTTTTAAAAAAAAAGGGAAAAAATTTTTTAAAAAAAATTTTTAAAAAAAAGGGGGGGAAAAAATTAAAATTTTCCCTTTTTTTAAAAATTGGGGGAAAAAGGGAAAAAAAATTTTTAAAAAGGGGTTTGGGCCAAATTTTGGGGGGGAAAAAAAAGGGGGGTTAAAATTTTTTAGGGTTGGGGAAAATTTTGGGGGGGAAAAATTTGGGGGGGGGGTTTTTGGGAAAAAAAAAAGGGGAAAAATTTTTTTTTTTTAAAAAAAAAAAAGGGGTTTTTGGGGGGGGAAATAAAAAAAAAAAAAAAAGGGGCCAAAAAAATTTTAAAATTTTTTTTTTGGGGGAAAAAAAAAATTTTTTTGGGGGCTAAAATTTTGGGGGCCCTTTTTTTTTAAATTAAAAAAATTTTTGGGGGGGGAAAAATTTGGGAAAAAAAAGGGGTTTTAAAAAAAAATTTTTAAAAAGGGGGGGTTTAAAAAATTTTTTAAAAAAAATTAAAAAAAAAAAGGGGGGGGGGAAAAAGGGGGAAAAAAAAAATTTTTTTTTTTTAAAAAAAAAAAAAAATTTTTTTTTAAAAAAATTTTGGGGGCCCCAAAGGGGGGGGAAATTTTTTTTTTTTTAAAAAAAATTTTAAGGGGGAAAAACCCTTTTTTTGGGATTCCTTTGACGGTTTCAAAACCCCTTTTTTTAAAAACCCCCCCTTTTTTAAAATTTTAGTTTTTTGGGGGGGGCCTTTTTTGTAAAAAAAAAAAGGGGGAAACAAAAAAATTTTCCGGGGGAAAATTTTTTTTTTTTAAAAAAAAAAATTTTTTAAAAAAAAATTTTTTCCCCCCCCCCCCCCTTTTTTTCCCCCCCCCCCCAAAATTTTTTGCCCCCTTTAAATTTGTTTTTTTTTTCCCAAAAAAACCCCCTTTTTTTTCCCCCCCCTTTTTTTAAAAAATTTAAAAAAAAAAAGGGTTAAAACCTTTTAAAAAGGAAAAGGTTTTTTTCAAAAAAGATTTAATTTTGAAAATTTTTCCCAAAAAGGGAAAAAAAAAGGGTTTTTAAAAAAAAAATTTTTTAAAAAACCCCTTTTTTTTTTTGGGGGGGGAAAAAGGGGGGGGGTTTTAAAATTTTTTCCCCCAAAGGGGGGTTTTTCCCCTTTTAAAACTTTTTTGGGGTTTTGGGAAAAAGGGGGTTTTTTTAAAAAAAATTTCATTCCTTAAGGAATTTATTAACTTTTTTTTTTGGGGGGGGGCAACAGGCCTGCTGCGGGTTTCCCCCTTTTCCCGGTTCTTAAACTTTTCAACGCTAGAATGGAAACACTGCAGGTCCTTTTAAGATTGCCATGACGGATTGTCACATGCAGTTTTCCACCTGACCCAGCATTCTCCACCTGACTATATCCTATATATATTCATGTTACTCTTTTGGGGAAGGAGATCTGTCGGACTAGTTTAAACCCCACGGGCCGGGGGAAACGTTGTCAAAAATGGATCACATTATACTGCTTTGTGTTTATTTTTCCATTGTGACGGATTTTTTTCAACACTTGTCCAACTATTACTTCGCCCAGTGGATGGTACCATAGACCCCGCCTCCCCCTGCTTCGTCCCCACCTTCCCCAGCATATAAGCAACTTCTATTTGCCCTATCCCTTTTTGTTTCAAGATTGGGTGGACAACACATCTAATCCAGGCCGGGGGGACTGATTACCCCCAAACCCCCTCCTCTCCTTTTAATTTTCACTTTGTATTGGACTGAAGCCACTGTGGGGGGGAAACTTTCCCCAAATAAAGGCCCCCAAAGTGTTGCATATATTTTCAATTTAACAGAGTTGTAGATGCGGGGAACCCTTTTTTTCCGAGTAGGATGATAGAGGCTAAGACTTTGGGTTTTTTTAAAAAAGAGATTTGGGACAAATATATGAGGGGGAGGGGCGGGGTTTTTTGATTGGTGTCGTGAGTACGGGAGTAAATTCTTAGGTAGTGGTTTTGGAAAAGGGACCTGCCTTGTAGGGGCCGGTGGCCCTTCTGCCGTATTCCTCCATTCTTATGTTCTTATGAGTGGGTGTGAGTTGGACCTGACTAGTTTGTGCTACTAGGTCAGATGCAGTGCTCATTCCTTAAGTGAATGTGACCTGACTTGACTGGGGTTGGGTCAATGACATAAGTGGGTAGGTGACTTGGGTTTTGCCATGCATGAGCCAGTAGGCTCATGCGAGGGGGTTGGTTTTTGACAATTTTATGGCGAAACTTTTAGATAAAGATTCCCCCAAAGTTAATAACCTTTTAGGAGACCAAGGGGGAAAACACTCACCAAATTTCTCTCTCTTTTCTTTCTCTTCCCGGCTGGGAAACCCCGACTCTTTTGGTCGGGCCCGTGGGAAAATGGTGTTTTCAGGGCACCGCGTGAGGGATTAGGGAAACCTTTTTAAAAGCAGAGCCAACCGGGGAAATTTTTATACGTGAGGAAAAATTTATTTCCTCCACGCATCGGGCGGTAGGGTTTTAAGAATGATTTCTCCAAAATTTTTTAATTTGGGACCTCATGACTTCACGGTGATACCAAGTGGCCTTCTGACGCCAGCAACATAAGAAAATAACAATTACCGATGAACGTCTACAAGTCTACGTAAAGCAGGTTTTTAGGCTGCAACATTTTTGGGAAAACTATATTGAGGAAACTTTTGCCACACAGTGGCTAAATCCGTCCAAAAAAAAAAGAACAGTGGAAAGAGGGAGATTTATAATCAGTCCCTTAGCCTGGGAAAAGATTTTTCAGTCCATCAGTCTTGTACAAAGTACAGCATAGGGCCAGATGAGTGGAAGCAGAAGGCGGGATCACAGTGGAACCATTCACTAGTAAGTAGATCTTGTCCATAAGTTGGACAAGTTTGAAGAATTTCCCTTTTATCGATTCCAAGACATTGCAGTGAGAAAGGTTTTTGCCACACTGTGGTTTTATCAATATAAAGAGGTACTTTTGGAAAGAGCTGAGGAGTTTGAGAGCCAACCACACGATTCCAGGCTAAGGGGCCGATTACCCAAAACCCCCAACCCCTTTTTTATCGTTCTTTTTTTTAATGGGCTGATGAAACCACTGAACAGTGAAATGTTTCCCTCAATAAAAAACAAATGGAAAATAAAAGGTTCAGAGAACCGACGTTGGGTAAATTAGACACATTTCAATACCCGGGGTTTTATAATGGGGAAAAATTTGCCACAATAAACTTATCAGCCATTAATGAATGTGTTTAATACGTCCATCCTAACTGGTGTTGTGCCAGAGATGTGGAAGATAGCTAATGTAGTTCCTATATTCAAATCAGGGATAAGTCAATTCCATCAAATTACCGTCCAATAAGCCTCACATCTATAGTAGGCAAATTATTAGAATCAATTATAGCTGATATTATTAGAAGTCACCTTGAAGAACATAATTTGATTAATGAATCTCAGCATGGGTTCACGAGAGGTCGTTCCTGCCTACAAATTTACTGACGTTTTTCAATAAAACATTTGAGGCAGTAGACAGTGATAAAGAATATGATATAGTTTACTGGATTTCAGTAAGGCCTTCGATAGAGTACCTCACAAGAGACTCTTAAGAAAGGTGGCAGCTCATGGTATAGGAGGTAAAGTTCTAGCATGGATAGAGGCATGGCTTACCAATAGAAAGCAGAGAGTTTCCATTAATGGGGTCAAATCTGAATGGGGATTAGTCACTAGTGGCGTTCCACAAGGATCAGTTTTGGGCCCATTGTTGTTCATAATTTACATAAATGACCTTGATGAAGGAATTGCAAGTGACATGAGTAAATTTGCTGATGATACAAAAATAGGCCGTATAATTCATTCTGAGCAGGATACCAGTGAACTCCAGGAGGATTTGGACAAATTAATGTCTTGGTCTGAAAAGTGGCAGATGAAGTTTAATGTGGACAAGTGTAAGGTGCTAGTCGTTGGTAATGAAAATATCCTCGAATTTATAAACTAGGTGAAGTAGAGCTTGATCATACAGAATGTGAAAAGACTTGGGAGTCATGGTAAGCAGGAATCTAAAGCCAAGACAACAGTGCCTAAGTGTGCGCAATAAGGCTAACAGATTACTAGGATTTATTTCAAGAAGTATAAGCAACAGAAGTCCAAAAGTTATTTTACAGCTCTATACATCACTAGTGAGACCTCATTTGGATTATGCAGCTCAGTTTTGGTCACCTTACTACAGGATGGATATAGATTCATTGGAGAACATAAAAGAGAAGAATGACTAAAATGATTTACAGTAAAAGAAATCTCCCGTATGAAGATAGACTTAGAGCGTTGAATCTCCACTCTCTGGAGAGGCGTAGAATGAGGGGAGATATCATCGAGGTGTACAAGTGGATGATGGGTATAAACAAAGGAGATATTAATAAAATACTGAGGATATCGAACCAAGTAAGAACCAGAAATAACGGATTTAAATTGATAAATTTAGATTTAGAAAGGACATAGGCAAGTACTGGTTTTCGAACAGAGTTGTAGATGCGTGGAACAATCTTCCGAGTGGGTGATAGAGGCTGGGACCTTGGGTGGATTTAAAAAGAGATTGGACAAATATGAGTGGGAGGGGCTGGGTTTGATTAGTGCGTGAGTACGGGAATAAATTCTTAGGTAGTGGTGGTTTTGATAAGGACCTGCCTTGTATGGGCCAGTAGGCCTCTGCAGTGTTCCTCCATTCTTATGTTCTAGTTCTTATATGCTTTGACAAAACTTAAGAAAATTCAGTAAATTCATTGACAACTGGGACCCTTCTATGGCAGAAATGACATGTATGCCAGGGATGGGGTTCACTTATCCAGGTCTGGGGTGGGGCACTGGCAACTGCAGTGGAGGGAGCTGTTAGGGCTTTTAAACTAGAAATAGTTAGTGGTATGGGTTTTGGGGGAAAACAGAGAAGTCCCAGTGTAGTAATATTATAAGTTGTAGGAGAACTAGTAATAGGCAGAATAAGGTGGATAGTGGAAAGCTAGTGACACTAGATGACAAGGACAGTAATAGGTATAGTGGAAAACAGAGATGAGCAGGAAGGGTAAAGAGAAAGGAGGGTCTCTAAATATATATTACACCAATAGTCGAAGTGCTAGGAATAAGATGGACGAGTTGAGATTAGTTGCAAGTACGGGTAATATTGATGTTTTTGCAAAACTGAGACATGGTTTAATATGAAAATCGGACTTGCCTGCCGAATGTCACATTCAGGTTTTAAATTGTTCCAAGTAGACAGAAGTATCGGGAAAGGGGTGGGGGGGCACTCTATGTCCGTGATCATTTAAATTGTTGCATAAAAACGGGTATAAAGTCTGAATTAACACATACAGAGTCTGTCTGGATAGAATTTTCAGAGGGGTGTGAAAATTGATTTTAGGCGTGATTTACCGTCCTCCAAACTTAGATAGGGAACAAGGGAGACTACTTTGGGAGGAAATTGTTAAGGCCACAAGACACGATAACGTAGTAATTTAGGGACTTTAACTTTAGTCAGATTGATTGGAATTTCATGACAGGGAATTTAGAATCTAACGACTTTTAGAAGTAGTTCAGGATTGCTTTTTGAAGCAGTTTGTAACAGAACCTACAAGGGGAAATAACCTACTTGACTTGGTTCTGGCAACAAGGAAACCCTTGTTAATAATTTAGAAATTACAGAGGAACTCGGCTCAAGCGACCACAAGTCAATTACCTTTAGCATTGAATGGATGTATGATAGTAGGATAATTCAGTAATGGTCCCAGATTTTCGCTTAGCAGATTATAATGGACTTAGAGAACACTTATCAACTGTGGACTGGGGTGAAGAAGAGAGGTATCAATATGACAGTTTTCTTAACACTATACAGGCTGCCCAAAGAACATTTATCCCGTATAAAGAAATTAGATCAAGTAGAAATGACCCAAAATGGATGAATAATAGGCTCAAATATCTTTTAGGGCAGAAGAAAGGAATTTATAGGCGCATAAAAAGAGGTGAGGGTCATCTTATAAATCAGTATACTGACATTAAGAGGGACGTTAAAAAGGGAATAAGAAAATCTAAACGGGACTATGAAATTAAAGTTGCTAGGATTCAAAAACTAACCCAAAAAGTTTTTTCCAGGTTTATAGAACAAAAGTTAGGGATAAGATAGGTCCCCTTAAAAATAACTTTGGGCATCTTACTGACAAGGAGAATGATATGTGCTCTATTTTTAATAATTATTTTCTCTCGGTTTTCACACAGGAAGACATTAATAATATCCCAGTAATTAATTTTTACAGAGGCCCAGAAGAAGATAAATTATGTAATATCACAGTCACTAGCGAAATGATTATGAAACAGCTGGACCGACTGAAACAAAATAAATCGCCGGGTCCTGATGAGCTTTTGCAAGGGTTCTTAAGGAATGCAAATGGAACTCTGTGAACCAATATCTAACATTTTTAATTTATCTCTTCAAACAGGTGTAGTGTCTGATATGTGGAAGATGGCTAATGTAATTCCTATTTTTAAAGCAGGGACAAGTCACTACCGTCAAACTACCGCCCAATAAGCCTGACCTCAATTGTAGGCAAATTACTAGAGTCAATTATAGCTGATATTATTAGAAGCCATCTAGATAACCATAATTTGATTAATGATACCCAGCATGGATTCACGAGGGGCCGTTCCTGCCTATCTAATTTATTAACCTTCTTCAGTAAAGCTTTTGAGGCTGTTGATCACGATAAAGAATTCGATATTGTTTATTTAGACTTTAGTAAGGCTTTTGATAGAGTACCGCACCAGAGACTGTTAAAGAAAGTGGCAGCTCATGGCATTGGGGGAAAAGTGCTGTCATGGATCGAGTCATGGCTCACCAATAGGAAGCAGAGAGTGTGCATAAATGGGGTTAAATCCGAATGGGGACTTGTAACAAGTGGTGTTCCACAGGGATCAGTCTTAGGCCCATTGTTATTTATAATATATATCAATGACCTTGATGAGGGAATTACTAGTGATATGAGCAAATTCGCCGACGACACGAAGATAGGTAGGATAATTAGACAACATTCTCTGAAACAATCAGTCATGTCATAAATGAAGTTCTTCGAGTGTCCATACAAGATTATAGAAACAGAACTTAGCAATTCGTGGTCAGAAAAGTGGCAGATGCAGTTCAATGTAGATAAATGCAAGGTTCTGAAGCTCGGGAGTGTCCATAACCCAAGCACTTATAAGTTAAATAACGTAGAACTTAGCCATACAGATTGGAGAAGGACTTGGGTGATGGTAAGCAGCAACCTTAAACCAAGACAGCAATGCCTAGCTAGAAGCAGTACGTAATAAGGATCAAGTAATTAAGAACATAAGAACATAAGAAAGGAGGAACACTGCAGCAGGCCTGTTGGCCCATACTAGGCAGGTCCTTCACAATCCGTCCCACTAACAGAATATTTGCTCAACCCAATCTTCAATGCTACCCAAGAAATAAGCTTTGACAATTCTACCCACTCATGCGGAGTCCCACTCAAATCCAACCCTCTCACTCATGAATTTATCCAACCTAAATTTGAAACTACCCAAGGTCCTAGCTTCAATAACCCTACTAGGCAGACTGTTCCACTCATCAACTACCCTATTTCCAAACCAATACTTTCCTATATCCTTTCTAAATCTAAACTTATCTAACTTGAATCCATTATTGCGGGTTCTCTCTTGGAGAGATATCCTCAAGACCTTATTTATATCCCCTTTGTTAATACCCATTTTCCACTTGTATACCTCGATCATGTCTCCTCATTCTACGTCTTACAAGTGAATGTAATTTTAGGGTCTTCAATCTTTCTTCGTAAGGAAGATTTCTAATGCTATGTATTAATTTAGTCATTCTACGCTGAATGTTTTCTAACGAATTTATGTCCATTCTGTAATATGGAGACCAGAACTGAGCTGCGTAATCTAGGTGAGGCCTTACTAATGATGTATAAAGCTGTAATATAACCTCTGGACTTCTGTTGCTAACACTTTTGATATAAATCCCAGTAATCTATTTGCCTTATTACGTACGCTTAGGCATTGCTGTCTTGGTTTAAGGTTGCTGCTTACCATCACCCCAAGTCCTTCTCGCAATCTGTATGGCTAAGTTCTACGTTATTTAACTTATAAGTGCTTGGGTTATGGACACTCCTGAGCTTCAGAACCTTGCATTTATCTACATTGAACTGCATCTGCCACTTTTCTGACCACGAATTAAGTTTGTCTAAATCTTCCTGAAGTTCTACGACATCTATGTTTGAATCAATTATCCTACCTATCTTCGTGTCGTCGGCGAATTTGCTCATATCACTAGTAATTCCTCATCAAGGTCATTGATATATATTATAAATAACAATGGGCCTAAGACTGATCCCTGTGGAACACCACTTGTTACAAGTCCCCATTCGGATTTAACCCCATTTATGCACACTCTCTGCTTCCTATTGGTGAGCCATGACTCGATCCATGACAGCACTTTTCCCCAATGCCATGAGCTGCCACTTTCTTTAATAGTCTCTGGTGCGGTACTCTATCAAAAGCCTTACTAAAGTCTAAATAAACAATATCGAATTCTTTATCGTGATCAACAGCCTCAAAAGCTTTACTGAAGAAGGTTAATAAATTAGATAGGCAGGAACGGCCCTCGTGAATCCATGCTGGGTATCATTAATCAAATTATGGTTATCTAGATGGCTTCTAATAATATCAGCTATAATTGACTCTAGTAATTTGCCTACAATTGAGGTCAGGCTTATTGGGCGGTAGTTTGACGGTAGTGACTTGTCCCCTGCTTTAAAAATAGGAATTACATTAGCCAACTTCCACATATCAGACACTACACCTGTTTGAAGAGATAAATTAAAAATGTTAGATATTGGTTCACAGAGTTCCATTTTGCATTCCTTAAGAACCCTTGCAAAAAGCTCATCAGGACCCGGCGATTTATTTTGTTTCAGTCGGTCCAGCTGTTTCATAATCATTTCGCTAGTGACTGTGATATTACATAATTTATCTTCTTCTGGGCCTCTGTAAAAATTAATTACTGGGATATTATTAATGTCTTCCTGTGTGAAAACCGAGAGAAAATAATTATTAAAAATAGAGCACATATCATTCTCCTTGTCAGTAAGATGCCCAAAGTTATTTTTAAGGGACCTATCTTATCCCTAACTTTTGTTCTATAAACCTGGAAAACTTTTGGGTTAGTTTTTGAATCCCTAGCAACTTTAATTTCATAGTCCCGTTTAGCTTTTCTTATTCCCTTTTAACGTCCCTCTTAATGTCAGTATACTGATTTATAAGATGACCTCACCTCTTTTATGCGCCTATAAATTCCTTTCTTCTGCCCTAAAAGATATTTGAGCCTATTATTCATCCATTTTGGGTCATTTCTACTTGATCTAATTTCTTTATACGGATAAATGTTCTTTGGGCAGCCTGTATAGTGTTAAGAAAACTGTCATATTGATACCTCTCTTCTTCACCCCAGTCCACAGTTGATAAGTGTTCTCTAAGTCCATTATAATCTGCTAAGCGAAAATCTGGGACCATTACTGAATTATCCCTACTATCATACATCCATTCAATGCTAAAGGTAATTGACTTGTGGTCGCTTGAGCCGAGTTCCTCTGTAATTTCTAAATTATTAACAAGGGTTTCTTGCTTGCCAGAACCAAGTCAAGTAGGTTATTTCCCTTGTAGGTTCTGTTACAAACTGCTTCAAAAAGCAATCCTGAACTACTTCTAAAAAGTCGTTAGATTCTAAATTCCCTGTCATGAAATTCCAATCAATCTGACTAAAGTTAAAGTCCCCTAGAATTACTACGTTATCGTGTCTTGTGGCCTTAACAATTTCCTCCCAAAGTAGTCTCCCTTGTTCCCTATCTAAGTTTGGAGGACGGTAAATCACGCCTAAAATCAATTTTTCACACCCTCTGAAAATTCTATCCAGACAGACTCTGTATGTGTTAATTCAGACTTTATACCCGTTTTTATGCAACAATTTAAATGATCACGGACATAGAGTGCCACCCCACCCCTTTCCCGATACTTCTGTCTACTTGGAACAATTTAAAACCCTGAATGTGACATTCGGCAGGCAAGTCCCGATTTTTCATATTAAACCATGTCTCAGTTATTGCAAAACATCAATATTACCCGTACTTGCAACTAATCTCAACTCGTCCATCTTATTCCTAGCACTACGACTATTGGTGTAATATATATTTAGAGACCCTCCTTTCTCTTTACCCTTCCTGCTCATCTCTGTTTTTCCACTATACCTATTCCTGTCCTTGTCATCTAGTGTCACTAGCTTTCCACTATCCACCTTATTCTGCCTATTACTAGTTCTCCTACAACTTATAATATTACTACACTGGGACTTCTCTGTTTTCCCCCCAAAACCCATACCACTAACTATTTCTAGTTTAAAGCCCTAACAGCTCCCTCCACTGCAGTTGCCAGTGCCCCCACCCCAGACCTGGATAAGTGAACCCCATCCCTGGCATACATGTCATTTCTGCCATAGAAGAGGTCCCAGTTGTCAATGAATGTTACTGAATTTTCCTACAGTATTTGTCCAGCCAGCAATTGACACCAATTGCCCTGGACAGCACACCATTGCCTGGACAGCTGACACCAATTGCCCTGGGATTTATATCAAGAAGTGTTAGCAACAGAAGTCCAGAGGTTATATTACAGCTTTATACATCATTAGTAAGGCCTCACCTAGATTACGCAGCTCAGTTCTGGTCTCCATATTACAGAATGGACATAAATTCGTTAGAAAACATTCAGCGTAGAATGACTAAATTAATACATAGCATTAGAAATCTTCCTTACGAAGAAAGATTGAAGACCCTAAAATTACATTCACTTGTAAGACGTAGAATGAGGGAGACATGATCGAGGTATACAAGTGGAAAATGGGTATTAACAAAGGGATATAAATAAGGTCTTGAGGATATCTCTCCAAGAGAGAACCCGCAATAATGGATTCAAGTTAGATAAGTTTAGATTTAGAAAGGATATAGGAAAGTATTGGTTTGGAAATAGGGTAGTTGATGAGTGGAACAGTCTGCCTAGTAGGGTTATTGAAGCTAGGACCTTGGGTAGTTTCAAATTTAGGTTGATAAATTCATGAGTGAGAGGGTTGGATTTGAGTGGGACTCGCGCATGAGTGGGTAGAATTGTCAAAGCTTATTTCTTGGGTAGCATTGAAAATTGGGTTGAGCAAATATTTTGTTAGTGGGACGGATTGTGAAGGACCTGCCTAGTATGGGCCAACAGGCCTGCTGCAGTGTTCCTCCTTTCTTATGTTCTTATGTTCTTATGAAAGTATTGGTTTGGAAATAGGGTAGTTGATGAGTGGAACAGTCTGCCTAGTAGGGTTATTGAAGCAAGGACCTTGGGTAGTTTTAAATTTAGGTTGGATAAATTCATGAGTGAAAGGGGTTGGATTTGAGTGGGAATTGCACATGAGTAAATAAAATTATCAAAGCTTATTTCTTGGGTAGCATTGAAAATTAGGTTGAACAAATATTCTGTTAGTGGGATGGAATGTGAAGGACCTGCCTAGAATGGGCCAACAGGCCTGCTGCAGTGTTCCTCCTTTCTTATGTTCTTATGTTCTTAAGTCCCCATTCGGATTTAACCCCATTTATGCACACTCTCTGCTTCCTATTGGTGAGCCATGACTCGATCCATGACAGCACTTTTCCCCAATGCCATGAGCTGCCACTTTCTTTAACAGTCTCTGGTGCGGTACTCTATCAAAAGCCTTACTAAAGTCTAAATAAACAATATCGAATTCTTTATCGTGATCAACAGCCTCAAAAGCTTTACTGAAGAAGGTTAATAAATTAGATAGGCAGGAACGGCCCTCGTGAATCCATGCTGGGTATCATTAATCAAATTATGGTTATCTAGATGGCTTCTAATAATATCAGCTATAATTGACTCTAGTAATTTGCCTACAATTGAGGTCAGGCTTATTGGGCCGTAGTTTGACGGTAGTGACTTGTCCCCTGCTTTAAAAATAGGAATTACATTAGCCATCTTCCACATATCAGACACTACACCTGTTTGAAGAGATAAATTACAAATGTTAGATATTGGTTCACAGAGTTCCATTTTGCATTCCTTAAGAACCCTTGCAAAAGCTCATCAGGACCCGGCGATTTATTTTGTTTCAGTCGGTCCAGCTGTTTCATAATCATTTTACTAGTGACTGTGATATTACATAATTTATCTTCTTCTGGGCCTCTGTAAAAATTAATTACTGGGATATTATTAATGTCTTCCTGTGTGAAAACCGAGAGAAAATAATTATTAAAATAGAGCACATATCATTGTCCTTGTCAGTAAGATGCTCAAAGTTATTTTTAAGGGGACCTATCTTATCCCTAACTTTGTTCTATAAACCTGGAAAAACTTTTGGGTTAGTTTTTGAATCCCTAGCAACTTTAATTTCATAGTCCCGTTTAGCTTTTCTTATTCCATTTTTAACGTCCCTCTTAATGTCAGTATACTGATTTATAAGATGACCCTCACCTCTCAATTCCTGGTCAGAAAAATGGCAGATGCAGTTCAATGTAGATAAATGCAAAGTTCTAAAGCTCGGAAATGTTCATAACCCTAGCACCTACCAGCTTAATAATGTTGAACTCAGCCGTACAGAATGCGAAAAGGATTTGGGGGTTATGGTAAGCAGCAACCTCAAACCAAGTCAGCAATGCCTAAGCGTAAGAAATAAAGCAAATAGATTACTGGGATTTATATCAAGAAGTGTAAGCAACAGACGTCCAGCGGTTATATTACAGCTTTATACATCATTAGTAAGGCTTCACCTAGATTATGCAGCTCAGTTCTGGTCTCCATTTTACAGAATGGATATAAATTCGTTAGAAAACATTCAGCGATGAATGACAAAGTTAATTCATACCATTAGAAATCTTCCGTATGAAGAAAGATTGAAGACCCTTAAATTACATTCACTTGTAAGACGTAGAATGAGGGGAGACATGATCGAGGTATATAAGTGGAAGATGGGTATTAATAAGGGGGATATAAATAAGGTCTTGAGGATATCTCTCCAAGAGAGAACCCGCAATAATGGATTCAAATATTACTGTCACGAGGGACATGGTTATCAAACAGATAGATAAACTGAAGCAAAATAAGTCCCTGACCCGACGAGTTGTTTTCCAGGGTACTTAAAGAATGTAAGATGGAACTTAGTCAGCCATTAATGAATGTGTTTAATACGTCCATCCTAACTGGTGTTGTGCCAGAGATGTGGAAGATAGCTAATGTAGTTCCTATATTCAAATCAGGGATAAGTCAATTCCATCAAATTACCGTCCAATAAGCCTCACATCTATAGTAGGCAAATTATTAGAATCAATTATAGCTGATATTATTAGAAGTCACCTTGAAGAACATAATTTGATTAATGAATCTCAGCATGGGTTCACGAGAGGTCGTTCCTGCCTAACAAATTTACTGACGTTTTTCAATAAAACATTTGAGGCAGTAGACAGTGATAAAGAATATGATATAGTTTACTTGGATTTCAGTAAGGCCTTCGATAGAGTACTCACAAGAGACTCTTAAGAAAGGTGCAGCTCATGGATAGGAGGTAAAGTTCTAGCATGGATAGAGGCATGGCTTACCAATAGAAAGCAGAGAGTTTCCATTAATGGGGTCAAATCTGAATGGGGATTAGTCACTAGTGGCGTTCCACAAGGATCAGTTTTGGGCCCATTGTTGTTCATAATTTACATAAATGACCTTGATGAAGGAATTGCAAGTGACATGAGTAAATTTGCTGATGATACAAAAATAGGCCGTATAATTCATTCTGAGCAGGATACCAGTGAATCCAGGAGGATTTGGACAAATTAATGTCTTGGTCTGAAAAGTGGCAGATGAAGTTTAATGTGGACAAGTGTAAGGTGCTAGTCGTTGGTAATGAAAATATCCTCGAATTTATAAACTAGGTGAAGTAGAGCTTGATCATACAGAATGTGAAAAAGACTTGGGAGTCATGGTAAGCAGGAATCTAAAGCCAAGACAACAGTGCCTAAGTGTGCGCAATAAGGCTAACAGATTACTAGGATTTATTTCAAGAAGTATAAGCAACAGAAGTCCAAAAGTTATTTTACAGCTCTATACATCACTAGTGAGACCTCATTTGATTATGCAGCTCAGTTTTGGTCACCTTACTACAGGATGGATATAGATTCATTGGAGAACATACAAAGAAGAATGACTAAAATGATTTACAGTATAAGAAATCTCCCGTATGAAGATAGACTTAGAGCGTTGAATCTCCACTCTCTGGAGAGGCGTAGAATGAGGGGAGATATCATCGAGGTGTACAAGTGGATGATGGGTATAAACAAAGGAGATATTAATAAAATACTGAGGATATCGAACCAAGTAAGAACCAGAAATAACGGATTTAAATTGGATAAATTTAGATTTAGAAAGGACATAGGCAAGTACTGGTTTTCGAACAGAGTTGTAGATGCGGAACAATCTTCCGAGTGGGGTGATAGAGGCTGGGACCTGGGTGGATTTAAAAGAGATTGGACAAATATATGAGTGGAGGGGCTGGGTTTCATTAGTGTCGTGAGTACGGAATAAATTTTAGGTAGTGGTGGTTTTGATAAGGACCTGCCTTGTATGGGCCAGTAGGCCTTCTGCAGTGGTTCCTCCATTCTTATGTTTTCAACCTTTGTCCTTAGTTCAATAACCTACTAGCAGACTGTTCCACTCATCAACTACCCTATTTCAAACCAATACTTTCCTATATCCTTCTAAATCTAAACTTATCTAACTTGAATCCATTATTGCGGTTCTCTCTGGAGAGATATCCTCAAGACCTTATTTATATCCCCTTTGTTAATACCCATTTTCCACTTGTATACCTCGATCATGTCTCCTCATTCTACGTCTTACAAGTGAATGTAATTTTAGGTCTTCAATCTTTCTTCGTAAGGAAGATTTCTAATGCTATGTATTAATTTAGTCATTCTACGCTGAATGTTTTCTAACGAATTTATGTCCATTCTGTAATATGGAGACCAGAACTGAGCTGCGTAATCTAGGTGAGGCCTTACTAATGATGTATAAAGCTGTAATATAACCTCTGGACTTCTGTTGCTAACACTTTGATATAAATCCCAGTAATCTATTTGCCTTATTACGTACGCTTAGGCATTGCTGTCTTGGTTTAAGGTTGCTGCTTACCATCACCCCCAAGTCCTTCTCGCAATCTGTATGGCTAAGTTCTACGTTATTTAACTTATAAGTGCTTGGTTATGGACACTCCCGAGCTTCAGAACCTTGCATTTATCTACATTGAACTGCATCTGCCACTTTTCTGACCACGAATTAAGTTTGTCTAAATCTTCCTGAAGTTCTATGACATCTATGTTTGAATCAATTATCCTACCTATCTTCGTGTCGTCGGCGAATTTGCTCATATCACTAGTAATTCCTCATCAAGGTCATTGATATATATTATAAATAACAATGGGCCTAAGACTGATCCCTGTGGAACACCACTTGTTACAAGTCCCCATTTGGATTTAACCCATTTATGCACACTCTCTGCTTCCTATTGGTGAGCCATGACTCGATCCATGACAGCACTTTTTCCCCCAATGCCATGAGCTGCCACTTTCTTTAACAGTCTCTGGTGTGGTACTCTATCAAAAGCCTTACTAAAGTCTAAATAAACAATATCGAATTCTTTATCGTGATCAACAGCCTCAAAAGCTTTACTGAAGAAGGTTAATAAATTAGATAGGCAGGAACGGCCCTCGTGAATCCATGCTGGGTATCATTAATCAAATTATGGTTATCTAGATGGCTTCTAATAATATCAGCTATAATTGACTCTAGTAATTTGCCTACAATTGAGGTCAGGCTTATTGGCAGTAGTTTGACGGTAGTGACTTGTCCCCTGCTTTAAAAATAGGAATTACATTAGCCATCTTCACATATCAGACACTACACCTGTTTGAAGAGATAAATTAAAATGTTAGATATTGGTTCAAGAGTTCCATTTTGCATTCCTTAAGAACCCTTGCAAAAAGCTCATCAGGACCCGGCGATTTATTTTGTTTCAGTCGGTCCAGCTGTTTCAAATCATTTCGCTAGTGACTGTGATATTACATAATTTATCTTCTTCTGGCCTCTGTAAAAATTAAATTACTGGGATATTATTAATGTCTTCCTGTGTGAAACCGAGAGAAAATAATTATTAAAAATAGAGCACATATCATTCTCCTTGTCAGTAAGATGCCCAAAGTTATTTTTAAGGGGACCTATCTTATCCCTAACTTTTGTTCTATAAACCTGGAAAACTTTTGGGTTAGTTTTTGAATCCCTCAGCAACTTTAATTTCATAGTCCTGTTTAGCTTTTCTTATTCCCTTTTAACGTCCTCTTAATGTCAGTATACTGATTTATAAGATGACCCTCACCCTTTTTTATGCGCCTATAAATTCCTTTCTTCTGCCCTAAAAGATATTTGAGCCTATTATTCATCCATTTTGGGTCATTTCTACCTTGGTTATCTAATTTTTTATAGGTGAGCTAAATGTTCTTTTCAGCCTGTATAGTGTTAAGCAAAACATGTCATATTGATACCCCTCTTTTTCACCCCAGTCCACAGTTGATAAGTGTTCTCTAAGTCCATTATAATTCAAGCGAAAATCTGGGACCTTACTGAATTATCCCTACTATCATACATCCATTCAATGCTAAAGGTAATTGACTTGTGGTCGCTTGAGCCGAGTTCCTCTGTAATTTCTAAATTATTAACAAGGGTTTCTTGTTGCCAGAACCAAGTCAAGAGGTTATTTCCTGTAGGTTCTGTTACAAACTGCTTCAAAAGCAATCCTGAACTACTTCTAAAAGTCGTTAGATT
>WNWK01038497.1:0-17910 GCA_009830355.1 Cherax destructor | reverse complement strand
TACATATATACATATATATACACATATATATAAATACATATACAGTGGTACCTCGAGTTACGATATTTTTACGTTCGAGAATGCTGTTCAAGTGCCATTACCAAACGAATTTATCCCAATAAGGAATAATGTAAAATAGACTAGTCCTTTTACACCCCCAAAAATATACTTACAAAAGCATTAAAATAAATAAACTTACATAAAAGGGTGATTTTGGGGACCATCGTAACTCGAGGTACCACTGTATATACACATATATATATATACATATATACATATATATACACATATATATATATGCATATATACATATACAGTGGTACCCCGACTTACGATATTTTTTCATTCCAGAATGCTGTTCAAGTGCCATTACCAAACGAATTTATCTCCATAAGAAATGATGTAAAATAGACTAGTCCTTTTAGACCCCCAAAATTACACTTACAAAAGCATTTAAAAAAATAAACTTACATAAAAGGGTGAGTTTGGGGACCATCGTAAGTCGGGGTACCACTGTATATACACATACAGTGGACCCCCGAGTAACGTAAAAACTTCATTCCAGAATCCTGCTCAAGTACCATTACCGAACGAATTTACTCCCTTTAGGAATAATGTCACGTAGGTTAGTCTATTTCAGGCCCCCAAAAATACACTTCCACAAGCACTTACAATATTATACTTACATAATTGTACGATTTCCGGGGTGTTCGTTACTCGTGGGACCACTGTATACACATCCTTTCCTCACTTATCGACTGAGTTCTATTCCAAAGACCACGTCGGTAAACGAACTCGTCGCTTAGTGAGGAGCATACTATAATGGTAGTGGGTTTGTGTCAACCATCTTTGATATTGTTTTAATGTTACCTTTGCACCATTTATAACATTTCTGGTATATTTTTAAATATTTATTCAGTAGTGTTCTTTATATTGTAATGAACAGAATAGAGGAAATTAGATCTAATATACATTATTTAGGAATGCATATTATATATATACAGCCTCTCCTCACTTACCGATGGAGTTCTGTTCCTAAGACCACGTTGGTAAACTAATTCATCACTATTCGAGGAATCACTATTTACTGACACTTCAAAAGTGTCACCACCCAAAATTAAAACATTCAGTTTTATGTTTGCTGGGAAATTCCTTTCAATATGTTTATTATTAACGGTAGTACAACATGAAATAGGTCAGTGACTTACTTCCGAGATATTCCAGGAAATACGTGCATAGCTGATTAGTTGGGATTTTTTTTTTCAAGAAAATCGCACTTTTTCCAGTCTTTGCATAGGATAAGTGATCTTCTATAGTTACCCTTCAGGTGCATAGCGTGTAACGTTTTCTGTAATGGTCGCAGTCACTTTTTTTTTTTTATCCCTCCCTGCCCTCCATCCTTCAATACCCCTCTATATAATTTTGGGCTTCTTTATCATGCTTCTACATTATTTATGTTATACCTAATATTATTTTTGAATAAATATAATAGGTACATAACCTTTATTGATAGTAATAGTATAATTATTCAAAATTTTATATGGGCAATCATGAGTTACTGAGACACTGTTCGCTTCTCCCTCTGCTATAGCTTCTCCAACTTTGTAACGCTGCCAAATGGTGAATTAAATATGTATATTAGAAAGAAAAAATAAAATAAAAATTTAACTCCTACTTGATAACTTTATTTTAACTTGCATAATTCTTATATATTACAGAAAACAATAAAAAAGTAAAATACACATACAACAAGTTAAGCTTACAGAAAAATAGCTTAAGAATCTGACAACATTTTGATATAAGTATCATCTTTGTACCATGTTTCTACAAAGAATTACGTATAGTAATTTTACAAAAATTATTTTTATGACGCGGCATATATGTATAAGTAGTATATATAAATAAATATATAGGTAGTAGGTTGGTAGACAGCAACCATTCGGGGAGGTACTACCATCCTACCAAGTGAGTGTAAAAAGGAAGCCTATATTTGTTTTACATGATGGTAGGATTGCTGGTGTCTTTTTTTTTTTGTCTCAAAAAAAAAAAAGCAAAATTTCAGGTACGTCTTGCCACTTCTACTTACACTTAGGTCACACTACACATACATGTACACGTTTATGTTTACACACTCGTCTGAGTTTTTTCTTTGATTTTATCTTAATAGTTCTTGTTACTTTTCCTTTTATATCCATGGGGAAGTGGAATAAGAATCTTTCCTCCGTAAGCCATGCGTGTTGTAAAAGTCAACTAAAATGCCGGGAACAATGGGCTAGTATCCCCTTTTCCTGTATAACTTACTAAAGAGAAAAAGAAGAAAACTGTCAACGTGGGATGTTTGAATGTGCGTGGTTGTTGTGCAAATGATAAGAAAGAGATGATTGTGGATGTTATGAATGCGAAGAAGCTGGATGTCCTGGCCTTAAGTGAAACAAAGCTGAAGGGGGTAGGAGAGTTTCAGTGGGGAGAAATAAATGGGATTAGGTCAGGAGTTGCAAATAGAGCTAAAGGAGGAATAGCAGTAATGTTGAAGGATAAGTTATGGCAGGAAAAGAGGGAATATAAATGTATTAATTCAAGGATTGTGGTGTAAAATAAGGGTTGGATGTGAAAAGTGGGTTATAGTAAGTGTTTATGCACCTGGAGAAGAGAGAAGTGTGGAGGAGAGAGAGAGATTTTGGGAAATGTTGAGTGAGTGCATGGGGAGTTTTGAACCAAGTGAGAGAGTACTTGTGGTTGGGGATCTCAATGCTAAAGTGGGTAAAAATGTTGTGGAGGGAGTAGTAGGTAAATTTGGGGTGCCAGGGGTAAATGAAAATGGGGAGCCTTTATGTGTAGAAAGAGGTTTGGTAATAAGTACAGTGGTACCTCGGTTAACGATATTTTTTCGTTCCAGAATGCTGTTCAAGTGCCATTACCAAACAAATTTATCCCATAAGGAATAATGTAAAACAGACTAGTCCTTTTAGACCCCCAAAAATACACTTACAAAAGCATTTAAAAAAATAAACTTACATAAAAGGGCGAGTTTGGGGACCATTGTAAACCGAGGTACCACTGTAATACATATTTTATGAAAAAGAGGATAAATAAGTATACGAGGTATGATGTAGCATATAATGAATGTAGTTTGTTAGATTATGTATTGGTGGATAAAAATTTGATGGGTAGGCTTTAGGATGTACAAGTTTATAGAGGGGCAACGGATATATCGGATCATTATTTAGTTATAGCTACAGTTAGATTAAGAGGTAGATGGGACAAAAGGAAAATGGCAACAGCAAGTAAGAGAGAGGTGAAAGTGTATAAACTAAGGGAGGATGAAGTTAGGGTGAGATATAAGCAACTCTTGGCAGAAAGGTGGACTAGCACAAGTATGAATAGTGGGGGAGAGGGGTTGAAGAGGGTTGGGATAATTTTAAAAATGTAGTACGTGTATTACAATGTCGAGCAAAAGTTTGTGGCTATAGGAAGGTGGGTGCAGGAGGAAAGAAGAGTGATTGGTGGAATGATGAAGTAAAGGGTGTGATAAGAGAAAAAGATAGCTTATGAGAGGTTTTTACAAAGCAGAAGTGTTATAAGAAGAGCAGAGTATATGGAGAGTAAAAGAAAGGTGAAGAGAATGGTGAGAGAGTGCAAAAGAAGAGCAGATGAAAGTGTGGGAGAGGCTCTGTCAAGAAATTTTGCTGAAAACAAGAAAAAATTTTGGAGTGAGATAAACAAGTTAAGAAAGCCTAGGGAATGAATGGATTTGTCAGTTAAAAACAGTAGGGGAGTTAGTAGATGGGGAGCTGGAAGTACTGGGTAGATGGTGGGAATATTTTGGGGAACTTTTAAATGTCGATGAAGAAAAGGAGGCGGTAATTTCATGCACTGGCCAGGGAGGTATAACATCTTTTAGGAGTGAAGAAGAGCAGGATGTGAGTGTAGGGGAGGTGCATGAGGCATTATGTAGAATGAAAAGGGGTAAAGCAGCTGGAACTGACGGGATCATGAGAGAAATGTTAAAAGCAGGGGGGGGGGGATATACTGTTGGAGTGGTTGGTATTTTTTTTTTAATAAATGTATGAAAGAGGGGAAGGTACTTAGGGATTGGCAGAGAGCGTGTATAGTTCCTTTATATAAAGGGAAGGGGGACAAAAGAGATTGTAAAAATTATAGGGGAATAAGTTTACCGAGTATACCAGGTAAAGTGTATGGTAGGGTTATTATTGAAAGAATTACATGTAAGACAGAGTAGGATTACAGATGAGCAAGGAGGCTTTAGAGTGGGTAGGGGATGTGTAGATCAAGTGTTTACATTGAAGTATATATGTGAACAGTATTTAGATAAAGGTAGGGAAGTTTTCATTGCATTTATGGATTTAGAAAAGGCATATGATAGAGTGGATAGGGGAGCAATGTGGCAGATGTGGCAAGTGTATGGAATAAGTAGTAAGTTACTAAATGCTGTAAAGAGTTTTTGAGGATAGTGAGGCTCAGGTTATGGTGTGTAGGAGAGAGGGAGATTACTTCCTGGTAAAAGTAGGTCTTAGACAGGGATGTGTGATGTCACCATGGTTGTTTAATATATTTATAGATGGGGTTGTATAGGTAGTAGGTTGGTAGACAGCAACCACCCAGGGAGGTACTACCATCCTGCCAGGTGACTGTGAAACAGAAACCTGAAACTGTTTTACATGATGGTAGGATTGCTGGTGTCTTTTTTCTGTCTCATAAACATGCAAGATTTCAGGTACGTCTTGCTACTTCTACTTACACTTAGGTCACACTACGCAAACATGTACACGTTTATGTTAACACACTCATCTGAGTTTTCTTTGATTTTATCTTAATAGTTCTTGTTCTTATTGCTTTTCCTTTCATATCCATGGGGAAGTGGAATAAGAATCTTTCCTCCGTAAGCCATGCGTGTAGTAAAAGTCAACTAAAATGCCAGGAACAATGGGCTAGTAACCCCTTTTCCTGTATAGCTTACTAAAAAGAAAAAGAAGAAAACCGTCAAAGTGGGATGTTTGAATGTGCGTGGATGTTGTGCGAATGATAAGAAAGAGATGATTGTAGATGTTATGAATGAAAAGAAGCTGGATGTCCTGGCTTTAAGTGAGACAAAGCTGAAGGGGGTAGGAGAGTTTCAGTGGGGAGAAATAAATGGGATTAGGTCAGGGATTTCAAATAGAGTTAGAGCTAAAGAAGGAGTGGCAATAATGTTGAATAATCAGTTATGGCAGGTAAAGAAGGAATATAAATGTATGAATTCAAGGATTATGTGGAGTAAAATAAAGGTTGGATGTGAAAAGTGGGTTATAGTAAGTGTTTATGCACCTGGAGAAGAGAAGTGTAGAGGAGAGAGAGAGAGAGAGATTTTGGGAAATGTTGAGTGAGTGTGTGGGGAGTTTTGAACCAAGTGAGAGAGTAATTGTGGTTGGGGATCTTAATGCTAAAGTGGGTAAAAATGTTGTGGAAGGAGTAGTAGGTAAATTTGGGGTGCCAGGGGTTGTAGGTACAGTTAGAGTAAAAGGTAGATGGGACAAAAAGAAAATGGCAACAGCAAGTAAGAGAGAGGTAAAAGTGTATAAACTAAGGGAAGGAAGTTAGGGGAGATATAAGCAACTATTGGCAGAAAGGTGGCTAGTGCAAGTATGAGTAGTGGGGGTTGAAGAGAGTTGGGATAGTTTTAAAAATGCAGTATTAGAATGTGGGCAGAAGTTTGTGGCTATAGGAGGGTGGGTGCAGGAGGAAAGAGGATGAGTGGTGGAATGAAGAAGTAAGGGTGTGATAAAAGAGAAAAGGTAGCTTATGAGAGGTTTTTACAAAACAGAAGTGTTAATAGAAGAGCAGAGTATATGGAGAGTAAAGAAAGGTGAAGAGATGGTGAGAGAGTGCAAAAGAAGAGCGGATGAAAGAATGGGAGAGGCTCTGTCTAGAAATTTTGCTGAAAACAAGAAAATTTTTGGAGTGAGATAAACAAGGTAAGAAAGCCTAGGAGCAAATGGATTTGTCAGTTAAAAACAGAGTAGGGAGTTAGTAGATGGGGAGCTGGAGTTATTGGGTAGATGGCGGAATATTTTGAGGAACTTTTAAATGTTGATGAAAAAGGGAGGCGGTAATTTCATGTACTGGCCAGGAGGTACAACATCGTTAGGAGTGAAGAAGAGCAGGATGTGAGTGTGGGGAGGTGCGTGAGGCATTACGTAGAATGAAAGGGGGTAAAGCAGCTGGAACTGACGGGATCATGACAGAAATGTTAAAAGCAGGGGGGGATATAGTGTTGGAGTGGTTGGTATATTTGTTTAATAAATGTATGAAAGAGGGGAAGGTACCTAGGGATGGCAGAGAGCATGTATAGTTCCTTTATATAAAGGGAAGGGGGATAAAAGAGAGTGTAAAATTATAGGGAATAAGTTTACTGAGTATACCAGGTAAAGTGTATGGCAGGGTTATTATTGAAAGAATTAGAGGTAAGACAGAGAGTAGGATTGCAGATGAGCAAGGAGGCTTTAGAGTGGGTAGGGATGTGTAGATCAAGTGTTTACAGTGAAGCATATATGTGAACAGTATTTAGATAAAGGTAGAGAAGTTTTTATTGCATTTATGGATTTAGAAAAGGCATATGATAGAGTGGATAGGGGAGCAATGTGGCAAATGTTGCAAGTGTATGGAATAGGTAGTAAGTTACTGAAGGCTGTAAAGAGTTTTTATGAGGATAGTGAGGCTCAGGTTAGGGTGTGTAGGAGAGAGGAGATTACTTCCGGTAAAAATATGTCTTAGACAGGGATGTGTAATGTCACCATGGTTGTTTAATATATTTATAGATGGGGTTGTAAAGAAGTAAATGCTAGGGTGTTGGGGAGAGGGTGGGATTAAATTATGGAGAATTAAATGCAAAATGGAGTTGACACAGTTACTTTTTGCTGATGATACTGTGCTTATGGGAGATTCTTAAGAAAAGTTGCAAAGGTTAGTGGACAGTTTGGGAGAGTGTGTAAAGGTAGAAAGTTAAAAGTGAACATAGATAAGAGTAAGGTGATGAGGGTATCAAACGATTTAAATAAAGAAAATTGGATATCACATTGGAGAGAGGGATTATGGAAGAAGTAAATGTTTTCAGATATTTGGGAGTTGACGTGTCAGCGGATGGGTTTATGAAGGATGAGGTTAACCATAGAATTGATGAAGGAAAAAGGTGAGTGGTGCATTGAGGTATCTGTGGATACAAAAACGTTATCCATGGAGGCAAAGAAGGAATGTACGAAAGTATAGTGGTACCAACACTCTTATATGGGTGTGAAGCATGGGTTGCAAATGCTGCAGTGAGGAGGAGGCTGGAGGCAGTGGAGATGTCCTGTCTAAGGGCAATGTGTGGTGTAAATATTATGCAGAAAATCTGGAATGTGGAAATTAGGAGAGGGTGTGGAGTTACTAAAAGTATTTGTCAGAGGGCTGAAGAGGGTTGTTGAGGTGGTTTGGTCATTTAGAGAGAATGGATCAAAGTAGAATGACTTGGAGAGCGTATAAATCTGTAGGGGAAGGAAGGCAGGGTAGGGGTCGTCCTAGAAAAAGTTGGAGGGAAGGGGTAAAGGAGGTTTTATGGGCGAGGGCTTGGACTTCCAGCAAGCATGTGTGAGCGTGTTAGATAGGAGTGAATGGAGACGAATGGTTTTGGGACATGACGATCTGTTGGAGTGTGAGCAGGATAACATTTTGTGAAGGGTTTCAGGGAAACCAGTTAATTGATTTAGTTGGACTTGAGTCCTGGAAATGGGAAGTACAATGCCTGCACTTTAAAGGAGGGGTCTGAGATAGTGACAGCTGGGAGGGACTATTCTCAGCTGTCGTATCTGAGCTCCTCTGCAAAGACAGTGATTATGTACGAGTGTGGTGAAAGTGTTGAATGATGATGAAAGTATTTTCTTTTTGGGGATTTTCTTTCTTTTTAGTCACCCTGCCTCGGTGGGAGACGGCCGACTTGTTGAAAAAAAAAAAAAGATGGGGTTGTAAAAGAAGTAAATGCTAGGGTGTTGGGGAGAGGGGTGTGATTAAATTATGGGGAATCAAATGCAAAATGGGAGTTGACACAGTTACTTTTTGCTGATGATACTGTGCTTATGGAAGATTCTAAAGAAAAGTTGTAAAGGTTAGTGGACTAGTTTGGGAGGGTGTGTAAAGGTAGAAAGTTGAAAGTGAACATAGATAAGAGTAAGGTGATGAGGGTATCAAATGATTTAAATAAAGAAAAATTCGATATCACATTGGAGAGAGGGATTATGGAAGAAGTAAATGTTTTCAGATATTTGGGAGTTGACTTGTCAGCGGATGGGTTTATGAAGGATGAGGTTAACCATAGAATTGATGAAGGAAAAAAGGCGAGTGGTGCTTTGAGGTATCTGTGGAGACTAAAAAAAGTTATCCATAGAGGCAAAGAAGGGAATGTACGAGAGTATAGTGGTACCAACACACTTATATGAGCAGGCTTCTGGAATGAAGTTTTTACGTTTTTACATACTCGTTTACCGACACCTCAGACTTATGATGGGCTCTCTGACCAGTATGCATATCTAAATAATTTATATTTGAGCTGATTTCCTCTATTCTGTGTATTACAATATACAGTACACTACTGTATAAACATTTAAAAATATACCAGAAATGTTATAAATGGTGCAAAGGTGACATTGAAACAATATCAAAGATGGTTGACACAAACCGACTACAATTATAGTATGCTCCTCATTTATCGACGAATTCGTTTAACGATGTGGTCTTAGGAACGGAAATCCGTTTTTAAGTGAGGAGAGGCTGTGTAAATACAGTGGACCTCCGGATTACGTTCTGGGTCCAAACTCGAACAATTATGTAAGTGTATTTTTGTAAGTGCTTTTGTAAGTGTATTTTTGGGGGTCTAAAAGGACTAATCTAATTTACATTATTCCTCATGGGAACAAATTCGTTCGGTAACGGCTCTGGAACAAAATAATGACGTAATCCGGGGGTCCACTGTATATATTTATATACCTATACTATCTATATACAGTGTGCCCTCGATTTTTGTTGATAATTCTTTCCAGAATGCTGTTTGAGTGCCGTTACCGAACAAATTTGTTCCCATAAGGACGAATGTAAATTAGATTAGTCGTTTCAGACCTCCAAAAATACACTTGCATAATTGTTCGAGTTTTAAGCTGTACGAAAACCGAGGGTCCACTGTATATAACTACAAGTACCATCCAACTTATGACCTGCTCGACATATGACCCCTCGTACTTACGACCGTATGTCTGGCAGCATATACAGTAGTAAAATATTTAGTAAAAAGTAATGTACAATACTATGTAGGTACTTTATATAGCAAAGGTTTGACATGGCCTACCCAGTATGTCTGCAATTTTCTAAGGTTCGATGTGCGTCAATTTTGACTTGCGACCGGTTGATCGGAACCAAGCACAGTCGTAAGTCAGATGGTACTTGTATATATATGTATATATGTATGTATGTATGTATATATATATATATATATATATATATATATATATATATATATTATATATATATATATATATACATATATATACATATATATATATATATATCATATATATATATATACATATATATATACATATATATATTCATATATATACATGTATATATACATATATATACATACATACATACTATCTATATGTTCTTTTTTCAACAAATCGGCCGCTTCTCACCGAGGCAGGGTGGCCCAAGAAGAAAAACAAAAGTTTCTCTTTTTAACTTTTTCTGTCTCATAAACATTCAAGATTTCAGATATGTCTTGCTACTTCTACTTACACTTGTCACATTACACATGCATGTACAAGCATATATATACTACACACCCCTCTGGGTTTCCTTCTTTTTTCTTACTAGTTCTTGTTCATGTTTATTCCCTCTTATCTCCATGGGGAATGGAACAGAATTCTTCCTTCGTAAGCCATGCGTGTTGTAAGAGGTGACTGAAATGCCGGGAGCAAGGGGTTAGTAACCTCTTCTCTGTATATACTACCAAAGTTTAAAAGAGAAACTTTCGTTTTTCTTATTGGGCCACACTGCTTCGGTGGGATACGGCAAGTTTGCTGAAAGAAGAAGATATACATGTATATATAGAATTATTTATTTTTTTTCCATTCGTATCCATGTAGGTGCACACTGAATTGCAGGCTAGAAAGTCGGTTTATTCTAAAGTAGTCTTCTTTAAGTTTGGTACAGTCATTTCATCCCATTTAGTCACGAATTGGGTAGATAGCTCTATCGAACAGCAATCTATTTTCATCTTTATGCAGTACAGTGAAATAACCTCAATGAGGACATTGTTTAGTATTTTTTATTTACAGTATTTCTTGGGTATAGTTTTCCTTAATGAGCTAAGGTAGAGTTTACCAGTGTGGTTGAATAACTGTTTTAAAGCTCATTTTATTTAAGAATACATTTACATTAACCCAAAAAAAAAGATATGATGATGTTTTTTTAATTGATACTATGCTAAAAATTCCAGGGTATGGAAATGCATTCTTCTATGCAGGTGAAATAAGTTAAAGTAGTCATAAAGTGCAATTTGGAGAATAAGTGTAATGTCTTTTGGATCCAATTATTGGGGTTTTTAATTGTTGTTTTGACAGTATTTAAGAATATTGTGTACCAAATTATTGTTAGTTTTGTTTAATGTTATTGCTACTCCAGTGAACATTCTCAAAAATTGATAGCAAAATGTTCCTCATCATCTAATACAGTACATACACTATATACCGCACTTCAGCTTAGTGGAGTGTTAATAAGGATTTAACCGAGCTGACTCCTGGCGATGGTGCAATTATCGTGCGATATTGATGGTGTGTATGGCTCTTGGCTGTCACTCAATGGTTGTTTTGTTCCTTGCAGCGTCCTCTGACTACGGCTTCCAAATGTGTAAGTGTTGTCTTTTTTGAACTTGGGAATGGAATGCTCTTGATGGCACTGAGACCAGGACGTCTCCTATTGGCTTGTGGGTTACCTACTCAGCAGTATTATGTGCATTTTTTCCTGCTCAGACTAGGCCTTTTATTAATTTACCTATTAATTCTCTCTATAAAACAACTTTTATTTTCTTGAACCTGCTGGTCTTTTCTGTAATCTTCCAAGTTAGGAGTATGTGTACACTTGAACCATTGTCAGTTTCTTGTTTCACACAGGTTTTCTATACTGTGTGTTCCTTTTATTAATATTTACTCCTGAAGAAAAGTCTCTGATGGCTCTATTGATCTTTAAGTGTTGTAGAGTGATGGCACGTGGGTGTAGCAGAATATGAAATGGTTGGAGTCATTAATATTAATAAAGTTCACTTAGTGCAGGTGACGTAGTATGTTACCTAATCAGTTTAAATTTATCACCTAGTCTGTATAACATTAACCAGCCTTTTCATAAAACAATGGTTTCTTGTATTGTCCTAATCAGTGTTTCAAAGAGGCCGTGACTTTTTCTCCGAGAGTAAGTCTTACTGAAGTTGTAGTGTAAACCTATCGACAGTCTTTTGTCCTTTAACTCTTCAAAATTTGTTTGTCTACTTTTTGCTGTGTCAGTCTTTACAAGACTTTCTTTCTTCACTTTGCAACATTGAGCAGTTATTAAATATAAAATCACTAGGTTTGAATTTTTCATTAAGACTTACATTTTATCTTATTTCATTTGAAAGGGATTGCACACACACACTGCCCCTAGCATATGTGTGTGTGTGTGTGTGTGTGTGTTGAATAATTTTATTACATTTTTGCTTCTCTACTTGATGTTTGTACAGCCAGGTGGTGTATAATTGAGGAAGATAGTACTCTGTGGTTCTTGTTATGGGCTGAACACTTAAGCCCTTGGCAGTACAAAAATCAAGCAAAGATCAAATGCTGTTTCTGCTTGTAAAGTTTAGACCGTGAGCAGCATATAAGTATTTATATATGGTTAGCATCTACTCCTCATCTGGAAGATTTTTCTTCTTGGCCTCACACAAGGGTTATGACACTTAGATTGGTGCAAGACCTTTTAATTTCTCCTGTAGTATTTTACACTTACCGGTATCTGTCATTATTTTGGTGAACAGCTTCAATAATAATTTGTATTTTTTCCATGTTGCGCTTTCCTCAAATATTTTAAAATTGATTAATTTGGTATTAATACTGTTAAGTTTAATATTCATTTTGTTTTATCCTGCAGATATATTCTTGCAACATTGAGAAAATTACTACATATTGTATATATCAGAGTGATAAAAAAAAAGATGCTTACTAACTTTTTAATTAATTTCTAATCTGATTGTCATTTGTTTGAGATGAGGCCATTTTTATTTTCTTCATGCATTCATTCCAAGCCTTGTTAAATTTTTGTTAAATGCTGATTGTTCATCTTAATAAATACATTCTCTCTCTCTCTCTCCCACAGTTCATAGGTTTATTGTTCACAATTTTGAGCATTCTTAATTAATAATCACTGTCTCAACTGCAAAAACTAGAGGACCTGGGTTGTGAATGGCAATGTAATTCCCAATAAAATTAATTGCGAATACTTGAAATTGTGAAATTAAACACATGAATCACAAGAGATGGGTGTACACGTTTCTGTTGAAGGCATGCTATTCTCCACACCTTTTAAAGTTTAGCATGGTTATCAGAAAGGACAGTGAATACATAATCTCTATAAATAGTTTAATTAATTTTATGTGTTTAGCTAGATGTCCAATAATTTTTCATGGGTTAGCTTAATATGTACAGTATAGTACAATTTCTGTCTTGTACTGAGCATAGGTCACAATTTGCCACTAAATTGTACATAGTTAATTGATGTGCAATTGCTTATGACCTTTTTATGTACTGTACCTTGTAAATATGATTTAGCTTTCACCCAGAATCTCAGATTCTTCTCCCTACATAACCAAAAAAAAAATCAACACAGTTCCTTGTGGTATATTGCCGTTAATCATTCACAATAGCATAAGCAGCCTTAAACATATTTTCTTTTTGTAATGTATAGCATTGTGTAAGGACTTGTGCCATCATATAAGGAATTTAAGATTAAATAATTTCTTTATTTACATTCACGATGAAAAATTACACACAAAAAAAATCTGAAAATAGTGATGTAGTCACCTTATTGGTTATACAATATTACTGCTTTGCTACAGTGAGTGTCATTCATGTACTTTTTGAGAAGATAAGTGCAGTAATGAAAGACTTCACTTGCTGTACCCATTCCCAGTGTGATGTGTGGCTGGTAAGGATGATGGTGACGTATTACAGGCATGCCATAGTGGTTTGCCCTGTTAACTTTATTAATTTTTGTGCAATGTATTTGTGTAAAAATTTGGCATCTTGGGAATGGGAAGCAACCTGGTTCAATCCAAGAAAAGGAAGTATAGTCCAGTTCCTTATATTAAGAGTTCCTCACTAGCACCTCCCTTGTGGGGGTTATTAGGTGGTGAACCCATCTGATGACTATTTTGAAAACTAAATTTTGCTCATTAGGAAGGAGGGACGATAGTATTTTCTATAATGAATGATCCCATCTAAAACATTTCTGATACAGTACAGTACGTAAGTACTTTGCACGTGTTTACCAATGCCATGCAATGTGCTGGGTACTCATAATTCTGTTTTTGTGATTTTTATTAATTTTTGATCACTGAAAATCTGCTTAGGATCCTCTAATTTACTCTTAGTTTGAAGTTTCATAATTCCACCGGTAGTGGTGTTTGAAAATTGAATTATATTTTGAAGTTTTATGAGGGCTGAGTATACTTGAACATTTTGAAGAAGCTTTTGGGCTTTGTGTCCTCTTGTATCTGTTACACATGGGTATTTATTGCCTTGAAATAGTTTTTGTTGCTATGCAACCCTCCCTGGATGTAGATTTGGGAACTTAGCAGAACCTTTGCACTATATCTGAATTTTGTTCCTGTAGACTTCAATAAGGTATCATGTTGCAAATTTCATTATTATATTTTTTGAAAACTTAGTTTCAGAAACCCAAAACCCTGATCTGAATTATAATGGACTTTTGGGTACTGCTATATGTCAATATTTCAGTGTACACTAAATATCACTTTCAGATACTTTACATCTTTCAAAAAAGATTCTGTTGGATTTATAGATTTTAGAAAAGGCATATGATAGGGTGGATAGGGAAATTTTGTGGTAGGTGCTGGAAATGAAGGGATTGGGTGGTAGGTTATTAAAAGTTGTTAAAGTTGATACAAGAGAGAAGAGCTCAAGCTATAGTATGCATGAGATAATGGAGGGAAAAAAGACACAGATGCAGTATGATGTGATACTTTATTGACGGGATTTTACCCACACAGTGGGTTTTTAAAATTATAATAAAATATTTCTGATAACATATTACATTGGTGTCTCTTTTTTTCATAGTGTTGGTATTTTAAACCATTGCTCTCCATCAAGATAAGGAAGTACGGTATTTTTCAGGGATGTGTGATACCATGGTCATTTATTACACTGTATTTATAGATGGGGGTTCTCAAAGAAGTGAATGAGGTGTGGACTTAAAAAACAATAAATTTAATATGAAATGAGAGATCATAGTTGCTCTTTGTTGATGACACAAGTGGTTTTGACAAATGTGTAAAAGATGTGAGATTTGGATGAGTAGTTTGTGAGGGTATATACAAAGAAGAAAGTTGGAAGTAATGCAGAAGAGTACAAAAAGTGTAGGTAAGGAAAAAGTGTGCAGGTGAGCAAATGATAGTGGGTGAGACACTGTCAACAAATTTTGATGAGAATAAGAAGAAATTTTGGGGTGAGATAAATAGGTTAGGAAAGCCTAGGGAACAAATGGATTTGTCAGTTAAAAACAGAGTAGGGGAGTTAGTAGATGGGGAGCTGGAGGTATTGGGAAGATGGTGGGAATATTTTGAGGAACTTTTAAATGTTGATGAAGAAAGGGAGGCAGTAATTTCATGCACTGGCCAGGGAGGTACAGCATCTTTTAGGAGTGAAGAAGAGCAGGATGTGAGTGTGGGGGAGGTGTGTAAGGCATTATGTAGAATGAAAGGGGGGTAAAGCAGCTGGAACTGACAAGATCATGATAGAAATGTTAAAAGCAAGAGAGGATATAGTGTTGGAGTGGTTGGTATTTTTGTTTTAATAAATGTATAAAAGAGGGGAAAGTACCTAGGGATTGGCAGAGAGCATGTATAGTTTCTTTATATAAAGGGAAGGGTGACAAAAAAGATTGTAAAAATTATAGGAGAAAAAGTTTACTGAGTATACCAGGTAAAGTGTATGGTAGGGTTGTTATTGAAAGAATTAGAGGTAAAACAGAGAACAGCATACAGTGGAACCCCGGTTAACGAACACCCCGGAAATCGTGTAATTATGTAAGTATAATATTGTAAGCGCTTGTGGAAATGTATTTTTGGG
Source organism: Cherax destructor (assembly GCA_009830355.1). Lineage (NCBI taxonomy): Eukaryota > Metazoa > Arthropoda > Malacostraca > Decapoda > Parastacidae > Cherax > Cherax destructor. The sequence continues at coordinate 2,491 of WNWK01038497.1, read as the reverse complement.
GGTCTGAAATAGACTAATGTAAATGACATTTTTTCTTAAGGAAGTAAATTCGTTCAGTAATGGCACTTGAGCAGGCTTCTGCAATGAATTTTTTTCGTTAACTGGGGTTCCACTCTATATGTGAACAGTTTTTAGATAAAGGTAGGGAAGTTTTCATTGCATTTATGGATTTAGAAAAGGCATATGATAGTGGTTAGGGGAGCAATGTGGCAGATGTTGCAAGTGTATGAAATAGGTAGTAAGTTAATAAATACTGTAAAGAATTTTTATGAGAATAGTGAGGCTCAGGTTAGGGTGTGTAGGAGAGAGGGAGATTACTTCCTAGTAAAAGTAGGTCTTAGACAGGGATGTGTAATGTCACCATGGTTGTTTAATATATTTATAGATGGGGTTGTAAAAGAAGTAAATGCTAGGGTGTTTGAGGAGAGGGATGGGATTAAATTATGGGGAATCAGATACACAATGGGTGTTGACAGTTACTTTTTGCTGATGATATTGTGCTTTTGGGAGATTCTAAAGAAAAGTTGCAAAGGTTAGTGGATGAGTTTGGGAGGGTGTGTAAAGGCAGAAAGTTGAAAGTGAACATAGATAAGAGTAAGGTGATAAGGGTATCAAATGATTTAGATAAAGAAAAATTAGATGTCACATTGGAGGGAGGGAGTATGGAAGAAGTGAATGTATTCAGATATTTGAGAGTTGACTTGTCAGCAGATGGGTTTATGAAGGATGAGGTTAACCATAGAATTGATGAAGGGAAAAAGGTGAGTGGTGCATTGAGGTATCTGTGGAGACAAAAAAAAAGTTATCCATAGAGGCAAAGAAGGGAATGTACGAGAGTATAGTGGTACCAACACTCTTATATGGGTGTGAAGCTTGGGTTGTAAATGCTGCAGCATGGAGGTGGCCGGAGGCAGTGGAGATGTTGTGTTTAAGGGCAATGTGTGGTGTAAATATTATGCAGAGAATTTGTAGTGTAAAAATTAGAAGGAGGTATGGAGTTTTTTAAAGTATTAGTCATAGGTTTGGTCATTTAGAGAGAATGGAACAAAGTAGAATGACTTAAAGAGCGTATAAATCTATAGGGAAAGGAAGGCGTGGTAGGGGTTGTCCTCGAAAAGGTTAGAGAGGGGGTAAAGGAGGTATTGTGGGAGATGGGCTTGGTCTTCCACCAAGCTTGCGTGAGCGTGTTAGATAGGAGTGAATGGAGATGAATGGTTTTTGGGACCTGACGAGCTGTTGGAGTGTGAGCAGGGTAATATTTTGTGAAGGGATACAGGGAAACCGGTTAGCTGGACTTGAGTCCTGGAAATGGGAAGTACAATGCCTGCACTTTAAAGGAGGGGTTTGGGATATTAGCAGTTTGGAGGGACATCTAAACTGTCATATCTAAGCGCCTCTGCAAGGAGTGATTATGTATGAGTGATGGTGAAAGTGTTCGATGAAGGTGAAAGTTTTTTCTTTCTGGGTATGTCTTTCTTTTTGGGTCACCCTTCCTTGGTGGGAAATGGCCGACATGTTAAAAAAAAAATGTATAATGTATGTATGTATGTGTGTGTGTGTGGGGGGTTATATTTGGGCGAGACTCATGATTTAGGGATTTGATGTGTTGTTTGAGTGTGGGGGAGGTAATTATGTATATATATACATAATATATATACATACATTATCAGTTCCTTGATAATGTGAGTAGTCACGAAAGCGCTTGGAATTCTTCTATTTTTTCATAGTGGTTGTCTTGCATATTTTGATATCACCTGTTTACTGTGATTTCTTTGCATATATATTTTTATATATATATATATATATATATATATATATATATACAGTAGGTACCCCGACTTACGATGGTCCCAAACACACCCTTTTATGTAAGTTGATTTTTTTAAATGCTTTTGTAAGCGTAATTTTGGGGTCTAAAAGGACTAGTCTATTTTACATCATTTCTTATGGAGATAATCGTTTGGTAATGGCACTTGAACAGCATTCTGGAATGAAAAATATCGTAAGTCGGGGTACCACTGTATATATATATATATATATATTTTATATATATATATATATATATATATATGTATATATGTATATATATATATATATATGTGTGTAAAGAAGAAAATTGAAAGTGAATATAGGAAAGAGTAAGGTGATGAGGATAACAAAAGAATAGGTGACGAAAGATTGGATATCAGATTGGAGGGAGAGAGTATGGAGGGAGGTGAATGTATTCAGATATTTGGGAGTGGACATGTCGGCGGATGGGTCTATGAAGGATGAGGTGAATCATAGAATTGATGAGGAAAAGGGTGAGTGGAGCACTTCGGAGTCTGTGGAGACAAAGACCTTGTCCATGGAAGTAAAGGAATGTATGAGATATAGTTATACCAACGCTCTATATGGGTGTGAAGCATGGGTGATGAATGTTGCAACGAGGAGAAGGCTGGAGGCAGTGGAGATGTCATGTCTGAGGTCAATGTTGGTGTGAATATAATGC
>WNWK01038496.1:0-17910 GCA_009830355.1 Cherax destructor | reverse complement strand
CTCAAATCCAACCCTCTCACTCATGAATTTATGCAACCTAAATTTGAAACTACCCAAGGTCCTAGCTTCAGTAACCCTACTAGGCAGACTGTTCCACTCATCAACTACCCTATTTCTATATTCTTTCTAACTTTAAACTTATCTAATTTGAATCCTTTATTGCGGGTTCTCTCTTGGAGAGATATCCTCAAGACCTTATTTATATCCCCTTTGTTAATACCCATTTTCCACTTGTATACCTCGATCATGTCTTCCCTCATTCTTCGTCTTACAAGTGAATGTAATTTTAGGGTCTTCAATTTTTCTTCATACGGAAGATTTCTAATGCTATGTATTAATTTAGTCATTCTACGCTGAATGTTTTCTAACGAATTAATATCCATTCTGTAATATGGAGACCAGAACTGAGCTGCATAATCTAGGTGAGGCCTTACTAACGATGTATAAAGCTGTAATATAACCTCTGGACTTCTGTTGCTTACACTTGTTGATATAAATCCCAGTAATCTGTTTGCCTTATTATGTACGCTTAGGCATTGCTGTCTTGGTTTAAGGTTGCTGCTTACCATAACCCCAAGCCCTTTTTCGCAATTTGTATGGCTAAGTTCTACGTTATTTAACTTATATGTGCTTGGGTTATGGACACTCCGAGCTTCAGAACCTTGCATTTATCTACATTGAACTGCATCTGCCACTTTTCTGACCAGGAATTGAGTTTGTCTAAATCTTGCTGAAGTTCCCTGACATCTACGTTTGAATCAGTTATCCTACCTATCTTCGTGTCATCGGCGAATTTGCTCATATCACTAGTAATTCCCTCATCAAGGTCATTGATGTGTATTATAAACAACGACGGGCCTAAGTCTGATCCTTGTGGAACACCACTTGTTACAGATCCCCACTCAGATTTATCCCCATTTATGCACACTCTCTGCTTCCTATTGGTGAGCCATGACTTGATCCATGACAGCACTTTTCCCCCAATGCTATGAGCTTCCACTTTCTTTAACAGTCTCTGGTGCGGTACTCTATCAAAAGCCTTACTAAAATCTAAATAAACAATATCAAATTCTTTATCATGATCAACAGCCTCAAAAGCTTTACTAAAGAAGGTTAATAAATTAGATAGGCAGGAACGGCCCCTCGTGAATCCATGCTGAGTATCATTAATCAAATTATGGTTATCTAAAGGGCTTCTAATAATATCAGCTATAATTGACTCTAGTAATTTGCCTACAATTGAGGTCAGGCTTATTGGGCGGTAATTTGATGGTAGTGACTTGTCCCCTGCTTTAAAAATAGGAATTACATTAGCCATCTTCCACATATCAGACACTACACCTGTTTGAAGAGATAAATTAAAAATGTTAGATATTGGTTCACAGAGTTCCATTTTGCATTCCTTAAGAACCCTTGCAAAAAGCTCATCAGGACCCGGCGATTTATTTTGTTTCAGTCGGTCTAGTTGTTTCATAACCATTTCGCTAGTGACTGTGATATTACATAATTTATCTTCTTCAGGGACACTTCAAAAATTAATTACTGGGATATTATTAGTGTCTTCCTGTGTGAAAACTGAGAGAAAATAAATATTAAAAATAGAGCACATATCATTCTTCTTGTCATTAAGATGCCCAGAGTTATTTTTAAGGGGACCTATCTTATTCCTAACTCTTGTTTATTAAACCTGGAAAAAACCTTTTGGGTTAGTTTTTGAATCCCTAGCAACTTTAATTTCATAGTCCCGTTTAGCTTTTCTTGTACCCTTTTTAACGTCCCTCTTAATATCAGTAGTATACTGATTTATAAGATGACCCTCACCTCTATTTATGTGCCTATAAATTCCTTTCTTCTGTCCTAAAAGATATTTGAGCCTATTATTCATCCATTTTGGGTCATTTCTACTTGATCTAATTTCTTTATACGGGATAAATGTTCTTTGGGCAGCCTGTATAGTGTTAAGAAAGCTGTCATATTGATAGCTCTCTTCGTTACCCCAGTCCACAGTTGATAAGTGTTCTCTAAGCCCATTATAATCTGCTAAGCGAAAGTCCGGGACTGTTACTAAATTATCCCTACTCAACCACCACCCATGACGACGGGACAGCAACAACACCAATCATGACTGAATCTCCCTCAAACAACACTGCCTTCAAAGGATTTGACCCATCTGAATTGATCTCAGGTATGACAAATGATCCTGTCACTCTTAAGTCATACATCACCACCTTAACTGAGGAAAACAGGAATCTTCGTACAACACTATCTAAGCATGAAACAAAGTTAGCCCACCTAGAAAGCAAGATCCTAAGCTTTGAGCAGAAGTTTACATCAGCTGGAATGGCTGATTTTGGAAAGACCCTCCAATCAGTCATAGCCAGCCATACAGACCAAATAACATCCTAAACACGAAGGTTGAAGATGCTGTCAAGAACTGGAAAACCATGGATACCCAGCTGACCGACTATTTTTCTAACCAAGAAGATAAAAAAGAGCAAGATAAGTTATCCAGCGGTAATAATTAGCAGTGCACTCTTTCCAAGTGGCATAAACCATACCAACTGCAAAGATGCTGCTCTTCAGACCATAAAAGATCACTTAAATTTAGTAGTACCAGCATCAGAAATAACAGAATCACGTTTACTTGGCACACAAGGTAGAAAAAGAGTGTTATGCTTAGATTTCACACGATAGACAGTAAAACAGATCTTATTAAAACATCAATTAATGCAAAAAAAATCTCTTTGTAAATGAATGCCTCACAAAAAACGTCAGAACCTCCTATACAGAGTAAGAAAGCTTAAACGTGAGAATAATGACAAAATCCACCAGTGCTTCACCCGAGAAGGGAAAATCCTAGTTAAGAAAACAAATGTAGGCCGTGCTTATTATATCACGAATGAAAATGAATTGTCCACATTCCTTCGAGATGCTAATCTTACAGAGACTGAATAATATCAATGACCTAATCCTTAGTCTGCGTTAGTGCAACAGTTGTATTAGTAACTGCAACCGCACAATCTTACATTTCTCCCAAAACTGATTATATATTAATGTAATTAACTTCATTTTGTTCTAATAATCTGCTACCTCACTATATTAAATTTCCCACTAAATATAATTGTACATCCTATTTTACTATATATTTATCTTTTAACGTCTCTGTAACCATTTACTTTTATTTTTTATTTTTAATACAAATCTATCATTACCTTTTCCCAACCCAATCTATTTACAATATTAGTAATTACTTTTACTTGAAATTTAATTACAACTTTTTCACTATTGTTTTTCTTTTATATTTTTATTATCAAACAATTACCTCATTGTGTATGTGACTTAGTTTATTTTTTCTTATAAGCTATTACCAAATAAGTGCAATTATTTACTCATACTTTCAAATACCTTTTTACCAAAAGCAAATTCCAGTCACTTTATTTACTTAATTGTACTCTTATATTCAAACAACTACCTCATTGTGTATATGACTTACTTTATATTTCCTTTATAAGTAACTACCTGATAAGTGCAATCATTTACTTATATTTTATAAATACTGTTTACCATTAGCCAACTTTAGTCAACTTTCAGTCACTTTATTTGCTTAATTGTATTCATATATTCTAACAACTACCTCATTGTATATGTGACTTACTTAATATTTCCTTTATAAGCAACTACCTGATAAGTGCAATCATTTACTTATATCTTATAAATCCCTTTTTACCATTAGCCAACTTCAGTCACTTTATTAACTTCAATTTAATAAAAACTACTTTTAATATTAGTCAAATCTATTTTAACTTCTAGTTCAATAGCTCTTTGCATTCATTAACCTCTTATTGCCTTTCATATACTAAAGTTTCAACCAGTGCCACATTGAATCAAAAATTTATTTTTCCATACAATTTAATACTAGTCATTGAAGTTGTTCTAACCATTCATTAGACAGTTAAATTAGTATATCATTAACATTTTTCAAATATCCTATATCACTGTAAAAATTCCTGTAAACACTTGCACATAATTGTGTTAATCCATTAGCAAGTAAGACTTTAATCTAATACCATATCATTAAGTTATCATAATCTATTGTTCCCAAGTCTAGTTATAGAATCACATTAATCCATATGATTACAGGCATTGATCCTGATATCAACCTATTATTAAATGACTTCATGACTCCAACAGCAATTGTAACTATTACACAGCTGATCAAGCAAAGACATTACTCAGAGCCAACAATAACTTAACTATCTTCAATTACAATGTTAGATCGTTGAGCAAACATTATGATGACCTCACAGCACTACTCCAATCCCTACAGTCCAATATGTCAATCATCACACTCACTGAGACCTGGCTAAAGCCTGATACTACAGGTATCTATGCCATCCCAGGTTACACAGCCATTCACAACTGTAGGACAGACCAGCGAGGGGGTGGAACAGCAATATATTATACAGATCAACTCGATTGTATCGAGAATTCTTGTACAAGGGATGAACATGGAGAATATATTATAGCTAAATTTAAATCAAAAGACCTGCAAAACCCCTCACAGTGATAAACATCTACAGATTACCACAGTCAAACATCCGCCACTTTAGTGAAAAACTAGGAAACCTGATAATCGATTCACGCCTTAACAAAGATCATTTGCTGCTCACAGGAGTTTCAACATAAATCTCCTACATGACCAAGACCGCAGGTAACTGAATTCACAAACACTATGAGCAACTGCTTATTACTACCAACAATATCAAACCTACAAGAATCTCTGATAATAGTACCTCGTTACTAGACCACATCTGGACTAACACAATATCTCCTCAAAAATCAGGCATAATCACAGAAACACCACAGACCACTACCCTACCTTTCTCATAACTAACCTAGGCATTCTGCCCCAAGAAATTGCAAAAGTTACCTTCAGACTACATAATGAGTCTGCTGTTAATAATTTTATATCAGCTATAGACGAACATTGACTGGCTTAACGAATTGGAAACACACTCAGATATTAATGAATGCATCAAGAACTTTCTTAAAAAACACATAACCTCTATAACAGACATTGCCGAAAAACTAAACAGATCACAGCTAAGAGACTTAACAATCCTGGCTAACACCCAGCATCCTTAAATCCATAAATAAGAGGCACCAATATGAAAAACAATATAGAAGGGGTCTAATAACCAGAGAACAATGTAAACGCTACTCATCAATCCTTACTAGCCTGATAAGAAGGTCCAAAAAATTGTATTATGAGAACAGACTCCAGACCGTAAAAGGTGATATGAAAAAGACCTGGAAACCCTATCTACAATTCTAGGAAATAAAAAGATATCCACGAACAATACCATCAAATTATCAAAAACAGACGAACCCCTACTTCACCAATTGAGACAGCAAACAGACTTAATGTTTTCTTCTCCACCATAGGAAAGAATCTAGCGAGTAGGATCCCAAGCTCGAACACTCGTCCAACAGACTACCTCACCAACACCTACCCAGATACACTATTCCTAGCTCCTACCAACTCAATTGAAGTCTCACACATAATCAACACCCTTAAAAACAAAGCAGGAGACATAAACAGCTTACCACCCTTTATGTACAAAAAAGCTACACATGTACTGTCACCAATTATAGCAGCATTATTCAATAAATCCATTGATTCTTCAACCTTCCCATCAATTCTCAAAATAGCTAGGGTCACCCCGATCCACAAAGGAGGTGACCAAACTGACTTGAACAATTACAGACCAATCTCAAATTTACCACTGCTTTCTAAAATCTTCGAAAAATTAATTCATAAACAGATCTATTCCTACCTCGTCTCACACAATGTACTAAACCCCTGTCAATTTGGATTCAGGACCAACAAGAGCACAAACGATGCTATAACACATATTTTTTTTTTTTTTTTTCAACAAGTCGGCCGTCTCCCACCGAGGCAGGGTGACCCAAAAAGAAAGAAAATCCCCAAAAAGAAAAAACTTTCATTAGAGTTAATATACACCGCACTTGAGAAGAAAGAGGTTCCGCTGGGAATCTTCATAGACCTACGCAAAGCATTTGATACAGTCGACCATGATTTATTGCTCACAAAACTAGCGCACTATGGTATTAGGGGGCACCCCCTCAACTACCTAAAGTCGTACCTTAGCAACAGAAGTCAGTACGTGAACACAAATGGAGAGAACTCTTCCACACAACAAATTACAGTCGGTGTCCCTCAAGGTAGTGTCCTGGGGCCACTCCTATTCCTCATTTACATAAATGACCTACCGAATGCATCACAACTACTCAAACCCATTTTGTTTGCAGATGACACAACATATGTCTTCTCTCACCCAAATCCAGTCGTACTAGCCAACACAGTTAATGCCGAATTACAGAAAATATCAACATGGATGATGACAAATAAGCTTACTCTCAATACGGACAAGACCTACTACATTCAGTTTGGAAACAAAGCTACAAATGTTCCACTTAACATAACGCTAAATGGTTCACCCATCACAAGGCTCACAGAGGGAAAATTCCTAGGAATCCACCTTGACAGTAGTCTTAAATTCCAAACACACATACAACAAATTTCCAAGAAAATCTCAAGGACAGTAGGTATATTATCTAAGATACGCTATTATGTGCCTCAACCAGCTCTCATTGCACTATATCATTCTCTTATCTACCCTTATCTCACCTATGGAATCTGTGCATGGGGCTCAACAACATTAAATCACCTTAGACCACTCATAACCCAGCAAAAGGCTGCAGTCAGGATGATAACAAATTCCCACTCTAGACAGCATACTCCACCTATATTCAGAACCTTAAAACTACTCACCATAAAAAATATTCATACCTATTCATGTGCCTTCTACATACATAAAACTCTACATGCTAATATTAACCCTGCGTCAGAATTCTCCTCAACAACTTTAATAGGTCCCACGAACATGACACAAGACACAGATCACTATTTGACATACCCAGAGTCCATACTAACCAATGTAAAAATTCTATGCACATAAAGGGCCCCAAAATCTGGAATTCATTACCAGTAAATATCAAGTTAACCTTGTCGGAAAATCAATTCAAGACTCTTCTCAAAAGTCACCTACTCACCCTATACTAAATACTCGTACTGTAACAAACTTCCAAACCCAATATTCTTTTACTTAAGAAGATCTCATTTTGATATGTTCATCCTCCTTAACACTTGTTGCAATCTCATATCATCATATTGTCATTTAAAATCTTATAGTATCATCATTTTCTTAATTTGAAATAAAATATATACCTAGATGAAACTCTAAAAACTATTTCTAGTATTGTTATTATACTAGTATAGCATCAACATACTGTAATTTGAAATAAATTCTACAACTAGATTAAACTCAACCAATTTCTCTTGTATTGTCTTTAAATAGTATGTATAACCATTTAATAATTTAAATAATATAGAACTAGAATAAACTCAATCAATTTCTTTAGCATTAAGTACTTAGTGAATAAGTCTCTAGAATAAACTGCCCCTAATGCCATGGCATGCCAGTGGCTCTCCTTGCATTACAGTTTTATAATTGTATTATATTTGTAACTACCAATAACATTGTACACTTGTAACATGCATTGAAATAAAAATTATTATTATTATTATTATTATACATCCATTCAATGCTGAAGGTAATTGACTTGTGGTCGCTTGTACCGAGTTCCTCTGTAATTTCTAAATTGTTAATAAGGGATTCCTTGTTTGCCAGAACCAAGTCAGGTAGGTTATTTCCCCTTGTAAGTTCTGTCACAAACTGCTTCAAAAAAAAATCTTGAACTACTTCTAAAAAGTCGTTAGATTCTAAATTCCCTATCAAGAGATTCCAATCAATCTGACTAAAGTTAGTCCCCTAGAATTACTACGTTATCGTGCCTTGTGGCCTTAACAATTTCCTCCCAGAGTAGTCTCCCTTGTTCCCTATCTAAGTTTGGAGGACGATATATCACACCTAAAATTAATTTTTCACACCCCTCTGAAAATTTTATCCAGACAGACTGTATGTATTATTTCAGACTTTATACCCGTTTTTATGCAACAATTTAAATGATCACGGACATAGAGTGCCACCCCACCCCCCTTCCCGATACTTCTGTCTACTTGGAACAATTTAAAACCCTGGATGTGACATTCAGTAGGCATGTCCCGATTTTTCATATTAAACCACGTCTCAGTTATTGCAAAAACATCAATATTACCCGCACTTGCAACTAATCTCAACTCTTCCATCTTATTTCTAGCACTACGACTATTAGTGTAATATACATATAAAGACCCCCCTTTCTCTTTACCCTTCCTGCTCATTTCTGTTCTTCCACTATACCTATTACTGTCCTTGTCATCTAGTGCCACTGGCTTTCCAGTATCCACCTTATTCTGCTTATTACTAGTTCCCCTAGAACTCATAGTATTACTACACTGGGACTTCACTGTTTTTCCCCCAAAACCCATACCACTAACTTTTACTAGTTTAAAGCCCTAACAGTTCCCTCCACTGCAGTTGCCAGTGCCCCCACCCCAGACCTAGATAAGTGAACCCCATCCCTGGCATACATGTCATTTCTGCCATAGAAGAGGTCCCAGTTGTCAATGAATGTTACTGCATTTTCCTTACAGTATTTGTCCAGCCAGCAATTGACACCAATTGCCCTGGACAACCATTCATTTCCAACTCCTCTCCTTGGCAAAATACCACATATGACAGGGTTCCCACCCTTCTTCCTAATTATGTCTATTGCTGACCTATACCTGCTAGTCAGGTCCTCACTCCTACGTCTGCCAACATCGTTGCCCCCAGCACTGAGACAGATAATAGGATTGCTCCCATTATCTCTCATGATGTCGTCCAGACGGCTAACAATACAGTGGTCTCTCGGTTTTCGTGTTTAATCCGTTCCTGAGGGATGCACTAAAACTGAAACACACGAAAACTGAAGCCATTTTCCCCATAAGAAATAATGGAAATTCAATTAATCCGTTTCAGACACCCAGGAGTATTAACAAAAAATAAGTTTTTAGAGATTAAATACAGTGGACCCCCGGTGTTCGTCCTGCTCAAAACACTCCTTTTTATGTAAGTGTATTTTTTTAAATGCTTTTATAAGTGTAGTTTTAGGGGTCTAAAATGACTAGTCTACTTTACATTATTTCTTAAGGGAATAAATTCGGTTGGTAATGGCACTTGAGCAGCATTCTGTTACGAAAAATGGACGAACACCGGGGGTCCACTGTATAGATTTACATACAGAAAAGAATAACAAATAAATATAAAGCACTAATAACATGTATAAATGAACATTTAACATCACACTTACTTTTATTGGCGACTCTTGTTGGTGCATGGAAGATGGAGACTAGAGAGGGAGGCGAGTTTATTGTTGGGAGGCAGGACAAAATGCTTCAATTTGACACTAATATCAGCTCTACGGCTTATTTATCTATCACAATTCATCTAATATGACATAATAAACAATATAAATAAAATAAAAACGTGATATACACTCTAGAATGGATAAAATATGTGTCTCATTACGAATGTGGTGGCGGGCATACTGGTTCAGCTATGAAAACATCTTACTATTCTTTCCTCCTTCAAACGCATTAGTATAAGAGAAAACGGAGTTTGTAATGCTAACTGCATTAGATCACTTATTTCCATTCGCTTCAAGGTGTGAACAGAAATCATTCCTGTCCAGGCTGGCTGGTAACAACAACAGCAGCAGCAGCAACAACAACAACAACTGGTTTGTTGACAAAACTACCGAAACTTCTACACACTCATTCTCTCTCGTTTATTCATTTAATCTTGTTTACTCACCTCTCACTCTACATTAAGACTGCCTCTTACCACCACTGCCTCTCACCACCACTGCCTCTCACCACCACTGTCTCTCACCACCACTGCCTCTCATCACCACTGCCTCTCATCACCACTGCCTCTCATCACCACTGCCTCTCACCACCACTGCCTCTCACCACCACTGCCTCTCACCACCACTGCCTCTCACCACCACTGCCTCTCACCACCACCACTGCCTCTCACCACCACTGCCTCTCACCACCACTGCCTCTCACCACCACTGCCTCTCACCACTCTCATTCTCTCTCGTTTATTCATTTAATCTTGTTTACTCACCGCTCACTCTACATTAAGACTGCCTCTTACCACCACTGCCTTTCATCACCACTGCCTCTAACACTGCCTCAACCAACAAACAAGCACCACTGCCTCTCATCACCACTGCCTCTCACCACCATTGCCTCTCATCACCACTGCCTCTCACCACCATTGCCTCTCATCACCACTGCCTCTCACCACTGCTTCTCATCACCACTGCCTCTCACCACCACTGCCTCCCATCACCACTGCCTCTCACCACCACTGCCTCCCATCACCACTGCCTCATCACCACTGCCTCTCACCACCACTGCCTCTCATCACCACTGCCTCTCACCACTTTGCTACGATTTCTTTCTTTAATTCTATGGTGTTCCTCACTTTCTTTACCAAAGGACTGACACTAGGAGCTATCTTTGGGCCCGTGGTGGCTTATTTAGCAGTCACACACAATAATCAATGGCCAAAAACAATGGATTGTTAAGAAATGTTTTGTATGAACTCGCAGGATAATGTTCACTCAACCAGAAACAATGCTACACTGCCTGAGAATGTGCGTGGGAGGCGGGCTTGTGGGCTTTGTATGTGCGCTGGGCACTGGACAAGGTTCCGGACCGAGCACGAAAACGGAGGGAACACACGAAAACAGAGGGCAATTTTCCACAAAAAAACTACACGAAAACTGAAATACACGAAAACAGAGATACACGAAAACCGAGGGACCACTGTACCTCCATCCCAGCCCCAGGAAAGCAAACCCTCTGTCTCCTACTTCTATCTTTCAAGCAGAAGGCCCTATCCATGTACCTAATCTGACTATCCCCAACAAGAACAATGTTCTTACCTTCCTTGGTGTCGTTCGTCGTGATGTTCCTAGTAGTCGACTCACGTTCATCAGGTAGCACGGAGAATCGGTTCGATGTTTCCACAACAGTTTCCTGGATCTTCGTTGATTCTACCTCTCCATCCGTCCTCTTGATCCTTAACTTTGTCCCATGGATTCCAGCCACTGTCCAGGTTCCTTTCTTGGCTTGAGGATTCTCAACAGGAGGATTACTACGAATCCTCTTGTTTTCCTCAGTCAGTCGCTGTATCTCAAGCTTAGCTACCCTCAGTTCTTCCTTCAGCTGCTGGTAGAGTAGCTCAAGAGAGGACATCTTGTTCAGATTCACAGAGAGCACACGAGACAAGTTTGGTACTAATTCCTCTAGGATTTTCCAAGTGTACAGTAGATAGTCATTTAGCACGGTAGTTACGTTCTTGAAAACGTCGTGTTAGATAATTTCGTGTTAAATAATTAAAATAACTTATGGGGAAAATAGGGTTACGTTTTTGGGAGTCCCCAAAAAGCCAAACAAGTTTTTTTTTAGACCAACAGATCTTGCAAAAATTGAAGGTGAATATGTAATTGTAGTGCATTGTCGTGATATATTACTGCTTAAGACTACAAATGCAATAGAAATAATAGTATTTTTTACCTTAAATTGTGGGTAATGATGTTTGTGCTGAAGTCGATGGTTGTATTGGAGTGTGCATAAATTCTGTAATGGATCTCTGGGCTCTTTTATTCTGCATTACATTATACAGCTGACGGTAAGGCATCATCAGCTGGTCTAGACCCCGTTTCAAAGCCCTGCTTCTAGCTTTGTCAGGGTCCTCTTCAGTGAAAAAGTCTGCAATTTTACCAATATTATGGAACTGCTCCCGTAACTGCTGCAATGTTAACTGTTTTTCTTCAGGTTCTTCTTCATCTTCTTCTGTTATCTCCCTCCCTTGTATCTGTGCATCAAACTCTGCCAACATTTCCTCTGGACTCCTGTCTTCATCATCATATTCTAAGAGTTCATTCACATCTTCTTCATTCATATCTTCAAGACCATCACCTGGTAATCTCCTTGCCGGTGCACTGTTCTCTTGCTGACTGATATAAGTTCGTGTTGGCATTTTCTTCCAGAAAACACCTGTCTCCTCAGCATTAAACACTTTGTGGCTCATAGCCACCCTCAGAAATAAGTTCCTGAAATTCAGCAGGGAAATTACTTGCTGCTGAATGATCAGCTGAAGCACTTTCACCAGAAAACTTAATATTATGTAACTTATTATGCAACTTAAAGTTCTTGAACCAGCCTGTGGTAAACATACACTCGTTTTCAGGCCTTCCTTCCTTATCACACACTGCTTTAAACAACTGTAAGGCCTTTTCCCTAATTAAGAGGAAATTAAGTGGTGCACCTTAATTTGTTTTCTGTTCGATCCACTCAAGCAACAAGTTTTCAGTTTTATTTACTTGTTGGGACCTATGTGTCATTCTTTTCATGAGCTCACATTTTGGGTTATTCATTACACAAGCTCGTATATTCGCCTCATTCTTCGTAATCGTACGAACTGACGCTTCATTAAGGCCATAGGCCCTCACTATATTCACCACAAGTGAGCCACTCTTAAGCTTATCTAATACAGTAGAACGTCATTTAGCACGAGATTATGTTGCACGTTATGGGTATTGCACGATTTAAGATTTGCGACACATTATCATCTTACACGACGTAAAGATGATATTACACGGTTCGGCAGGAGGGGAAAAATTTTGAGCGCGCGGTCGCCTGCGGTGGGTTAACCCTTTGACTGTTTCGGTCGTATATATACGTCTTACGAGCCACTGTTTCGGACGTATCTATACGCCCAAATTCTAGCGGCTTCAAATCAAACGGGAGAAAGCTGGTAGGCCCACATATGAGAGAATGGGTCTGTGTGGTCAGTGTGCGCAGTATATAAAAAATCCTGCAGCACGCAGTACATAATGAGAGAAAAAAAACTCCGACCATTTTTTTGGATTAAAACGCCGACTTTGAGGTGTATTTTCGTATAGTATTTATGGATGTATTCTCCTTTTTATGGTCTCATTTGATAAAATGGACAACATACGACAGAAATATGGATGATTGTGATTAGTTTTATGATGAAAACGACCTTGAAATTGAGCTCAAAGAAGGAGAAATGTTCGATTTTTGCAAATGTTCAAGAGTAAACAAATCACGCCACGCGTCCAATACACATCAATTGGTGAGTCTAATATTCTTTCACAAGCGCGCTGATATTATTTATACCATTTTTACAATAATGCAATAGTCTGCATAACGATAAATCTTCTATTTTTTATGTGAATAAAAAATCAAAATAGAAAGCAAAAGTAATATAAGAGGGAACTAAAGACGTGACTAATGAACAGATAACATCTTATTTTAGTGCCAGGAATGTCTGCATTGTTTATTCTGGACCCTATTTTGAAATTGACAACTTTTTTATTTTGCATGAATTGGCAAAATTGCCAATTTCTGATCACTTTATTGGGTAGTTGAAATCGATAAATTGGTGGTTTCTTTTACTCAATCGATAGAACAAATGGAGTTCTAAAGAAATATCTATGAGTTTGGTCACCTGGAACAATGGAATTTACCGAAAATAGGGCTCAAAGTCGGCAAAATTGCCGATGCGTATATATTGCTGAGATCACTAACTTCGCGAGAGCGTAATTCCGTGAGTTTTCAATCAATTTTCAAACGTTTGGTGTATTTTCCATCGGGAAACGATTCTCTATCATTTCATAGGAAAAATAATTTTTTTTTTTTTTTTTTTTAAATTTTGCGACAACAGGAGAGCACTCAGGATTGAGGGTTGCGACAGTCAAAGGGTTAAACCATTGAGTCAGTGGGGGTCCTAC
Source organism: Cherax destructor (assembly GCA_009830355.1). NCBI lineage: Eukaryota > Metazoa > Arthropoda > Malacostraca > Decapoda > Parastacidae > Cherax > Cherax destructor. The sequence continues at coordinate 4,008 of WNWK01038496.1, read as the reverse complement.
TAAGGGTGGCTATGAGCCACATCAAGTGTTTAATGCTGACAAGACAAGTGTTTTCTGGAAGAAAATGCCAACACAAACTTATATCAGTCAGCAAGAGAAAAGTGCACCATGCTTCAAGACAGCAAAGGATCGCTTCACCTTGCTCCTTTTCGGTAATGCATCAGGTGATTTCAAGTGTAAGCCCATGGTTATTTACTGCCTAAGAATCCTCATGCTTTGAGGAAAAGGGAATTTGTTTTTCCTTCCTGCAAACTGTAAGTTTATTCAGATACACGGGGCCAGAAGCTGAGTCTCGACCCCTGCAACCACAATTAGGTGAGTACAGTTACATACATTATCATACATAGCAGCATATGTGTAGAGAACCTAGGATAATCCAAAAAAAGTCAGTCAATGGAAATACTAAGTCACTCTGACTTTTTTGGGTTATCCTAGGTTCTCTACACATATGCTGCTATGTATGATAATCTTCGTAACTGTATCTGTGTATACCTGAATAAACTTACTTACAGTTTGTGGGAAGGAAAAACAAATAACCATTCTCACAAGCAGTCTTGTTGTTGTGGTTCAGCAGACACCACCCGCCTTACCCAGCCACCACGGACCCCACCATCCCAGCATTCATACGTATTTCATACGCGTCAAAAAGTCCTGGCTACAAGCCAGCTGTGTTTGTGAAGAATGAGAGTGAATTGTGTGTTGATCTTGAATTAACGAAGAAAACAAAGATATTAGACAAGACATAACCCGTGGCCGTAATGAAGTGTTACTTTGTACACATAAAAAGATGTAAACATAAGTTTGTGTGACTTGACTTGACTGACTTGACTGACTGACTGACTTGACTTGACTGACTGAATGACTTGACTGACTGACTGAATGAATGACTGACTGACTGACTTACTGAATGACTTGACTGACTTACTGAATGACTTGACTGACTTACTGAATGAGTTGACTGACTTACTGAATGACTTGACTGACTTACTGAATGGCTTGACTGACTTACTGAATGGCTTGACTGACTTACTGAATGGCTTGACTGACTTACTGAATGACTGACTGACTGACTTACTGAATGACTGACTGACTGACTTACTGAATGACTGACTGACTGACTGACTTACTGACTGACTTGACTGACTGACTTACTGACTGACTTGACTGACTTAAAGTTAGACACTCAGTTCAACCATCGACTTCAGTTCAAGAACTTCTACTATCCACCTCAGCCCAGTAGGGCCACAGCATAACTCTCCACTCTCTTCACAATCATCCACAAACACCAGCACCCACAATTTAAGGTAAATACTATTATTTATATTACATTTGTAGTCTTAAGCAGTAAAAACAACATAATACATCACGATAATGAACTACAATTACATATTCACTTTTATTTTTGTAAGATCTGTTGGTCTAAAAAAAACTTGTTTGGCTTTTTGGGGACTCCCAGGAACGTAACCCTATTTTTCCCATTAGTTCTTTTAATTATTTAACACGAAATTATCTAACACGACTTTTTCAGGAACGTAACTATCGTGCTAAATGACGTTCTACTGTATCTCGATTTTCTTTGAAATTCCTAGACTTGAATGCTTAAACTTTTTCTTGTCACTTGCTGGAACACTTGTATGCTTACTGGGTGCCATGATTGTTTGGTATATTTATCAAAATGCAATGAAAATGAGGAAATGAATGTAAATAAACACAGCGAGCTTCCCAATTATTATCGTCTTGCACGTGTATGAACCAAACTGAACGCTGGGAGGGATGCGTGGGTGGAGGAGGGTGGCGGGGGATAGCAGTAGGACTCCCCCACTGACTCAGTGGTTTAACTCACCGCGGGCGACCGCGCGCTCAAAAATTTCCCCTCCAGCCGAAGTGTGTAATATCATCTTTACGTCGTGTTAGATAATAATGTGTCGCAAATCTTCAATCGTGCAATACCCATAACGTGCAACATAATCTTGTGCTAAATGACGGTCTACTGTATATAACAATGTATCTCTCCCGCCTGCATTCTAGGGAGTATAGGTTTAGGAACTTCAAGTATTCCCAGTAATTGAGGTGGTTTATCGCAGTTATGCGTGCTGTGAAGGTTATCTGCACATTTTCTAGTTCAGCAATTTCACATGCCTTGAAAGGCGCAGTTAGTGTGCAGCAATATTCCAGCCTAGATAGAACAAGCAACCTGAAAAGTGTCATCATGGGCTTGGCATCCCTGGTTTTGAAGGTTCTCATTATCCATCCTGTCATTTTTCTAGCAGATGCGATTGCTACAGTGTTATGTCCCTTGAAGGTGAGATCTTCTGACATGATCACTTCCAGGTCTTTGACATTAGTTTTTTGCTCTATTGTGTGGTTGGAATTTGTTTTATACTCCGATGAGGTTTTAATTTCCTCACGTTTTCCATATCCGGAGTACAGTGGACCCCCGCCTAACGAACACCCCGGAAATCATACAATTATGTAAGTATAATATTGTAAGTGCTTTTGTAAGTGTATTTTTGGGGGTCTGAAATGGACTAACCTACTTGACATTATTTCTTAAGGGAGTAAATTCGTTTGGTAATGGCACTTGAGCAGACTTCTGGAATGAATTTTGTTCGTTAGGCAGGGGTCCACTGTAATTGAAATTTCTCATCATTGAACTTCATATTGTTTTCTGCAACCCATTTAAAGATTTGGTTGATGTCTACTTGGAGTCTTGCAGTGTCTTCAATGGTGGACACTGTCATGCAGATTCGGGTATCATTTGCAAAGGAAGACACGGCACTGTGGTTTATATCCCTGTCTATGTCCGATATGAGGTTGAGGAACAAGATGGGAGCGAGTACTCTGCCTTGTGGAACAGAGCTTTTCACCGTAGCCGCCTCAGACTTTATTCTGTTGACTATTACTTTTTGTGTTCTATTTGTTAGGAAATTATAGATCCATCTACCAACTTTTCCTGTTATTCCTTTATCACGCATTTTGTGTGCTATTACACCATGGTCACACTTGTCAAAGGCTTTTGCAACGTCTGTGTATATAACATCTGCATTCTGTTTTTCTAGAGCATCCAGGACCGTGTCGTAGTGGTCCAGTAGTTGGGACAGACAGGAGCGACCTGCTCTAAACCCATGCTGCCCTAGGTTGTGTAATTGATGGGTATCTAGATGAGTGGCGATCTTGCTTCTTAGGACTTTTCAAAGATTTTTATGATATGGGATGTTAGTGCTATTGGTCTGTAGTTCTTTGCCATTGCTTTACTGCCCCCTTTGTGGAGTGGGGCTATGTCTGTTGTCTTTAGTAACTGCAGGACGACCCCAGTGTCCATGCTCCCTCTCCCTAGGATGTTAAATAATAATAATAATAATAATAATAATTTTTATTTCAATGCATGTTACAAGTGTACAATGTTATTGGTAGTTACAATTATAAAACAATTATAAAACTGTAATGCAAGGAGAGCCACTGGCATGCCATGGCATTAGGGGCAGTTTATTCTAGAGACTTATTCACTAAGTACTTAATGCTAAAGAAATTGATTGAGTTTATTCTAGTTCTGTATTATTTAAATTATTAAATGGTTATACATACTATTAAAAGACAATACAAGAGAAATTGGTTGAGTTTAATCTAGTTGTAGAATTTATTTCAAATTACAGTATGTTGATGCTATACTAGTATAATAACAATACTAGAAATAGTTTTTAGAGTTTCATCTAGATATATATTTTATTTCAAATTAAGAAAATGATGATACTATAAGATTTTAAATGACAATATGATGATATGAAATTGCAACAAGTGTTAAGGAGGATGAACATATCAAATTGAGATATTCTTAAGTAAAATAATATTGGGTTTGGAAGTTTGTTACAGTATGAGTATTTAGTATAGGGTGAGTAGGTGATTTTTGAGAAGAGTCTTGAATTGATTTTCCGACAAGGTTAACTTGATATTTACTGGTAATGAATTCCAGATTTTGGGGCCCTTTATGTGCATAGAATTTTTACATTG
>WNWK01038495.1:0-17911 GCA_009830355.1 Cherax destructor | reverse complement strand
CTCTTTAGTAAGTTATACGGGAAGCGGTTACAGCTTTCATTCTCCCGGCATTTTTTGATTTACAACATCCATGCATTCAAACATCCACTTTGACGGTTTTCTCTTTTCTTTTTAGTAAGTTATAGGAAAGGGTTACTAGCCCATTGCTCCCGGCATTTTAGTTGACTTTTACAACATGCATGGCTTACGGAGGAAAGATTCTTATTCCACTTCCCCATGGATATGAAAGTAAAAGAAATAAGAACAAGAACTATAAAGATAAAATCAAAGAAAACTCAGATGAGTGTGTATACATAAATGTGTATATGTATGCGTAGTGTGACCTAAGTGTAAGCAGAAGTAGCAAGACGTACCTGAAATCTTGCATGTTTATAAGACAGAAAAAAAAACACAAGCAATCCTACCATCATGTAAAACAATTACAGGACGATAGTACCTCTCTGGGCGGTTGTTGTCTGATAACCTACTACCACAGGACGGTAGTACCTCCCTGGGTGGTTGCTGTCTACCAACCTACTACCACAAGACGGTAGTACCTCCCTGGGAGGTTGCTATATACCAACCTACTACCACAGGACGGTAGTACCTTCCTGGGTAGTTGCTGTCTACCAACCTACTACCACAGGACGGTAGTACCTCCCTGGGTGGTTGCTGTCTACCAGCCTACTACCACAGGACGGTAGTACCTCTCTGGGTGGTTGCTGTCTACCAACCTACTACCACAGGACGGTAGTACCTCCCTGGGTGGTTGCTGTCTACCAACCTACTACCATAGGACGGTAGTACCTCCCTGGGTGGTTGCTGTCTACCACCCTACTACCACAGGACGGTAGTACCTCCTGGGTGGTTGCTGTCTACCAACCTACTACCACAGGACGGTAGTACCTCCTGGGTGGTTGCTGTCTACCAACCTACTACCACAGGACGGTAGTACCTCCCTAGGTGGTTGCTGTCTACCATCCTACTTCCACAGGACGGTAGTACCTCCTGGGTGGTTGCTGTCTACCAACCTACTACCATAGGACGGTAGTACCTCCCTGGGTGGTTGCTGTCTACCACCCTACTACCACAGGACGGTAGTACCTCCCTGGGTGGTTGCTGTCTACCAACCTACTACCACAGGACGGTAGTACCTCCCTGGGTGGTTGCTGTCTACCAACCTACTACCACAGGACGGTAGTACCTCCCTAGGTGGTTGCTGTCTACCATCCTACTTCCACAGGACGGTAGTACCTCCCTGGGTGGTTGCTGTCTACCAACCTACTACCACAGGACGGTAGTACCTCCCTGGGTGGTTGCTGTCTACCAACCTACTACCACAGGACGGTAGTACCTCCCTGGGTGGTTACTGTCTACCATCCTGCTACCACAGGACGGTAGTACCTCCCTGGGTGGTTGCTGTCTACCATCCTACTACCACAGGACGGTAGTACCTCCTGGGTGGTTGCTGTCTACCATCCTGCTACCACAGGACGTAGTACCTCCTGGGTGGTTGCTGTCTACCATCCTACTACCACAGGACGGTAGTACCTCCCTAAGTGGTTGCTGTCTACCAACCTACTACCACAGGACGGTAGTACCTCCCTGGGTGGTTGCTGTCTACCATCCTGCTACCACAGGACGGTAGTACCTCCCTGGGTGGTTGCTGTCTACCATCCTACTACCACAGGACGGTAGTACCTCCCTAGGTGGTTGCTGTCTACCAACCTACTACCACAGGACGGTAGTACCTCCCTGGGTGGTTGCTGTCTACCAACCTACTACCACAGGACGGTAGTACCCCCCTGGGTGGTTGCTGTCTACCATCCTACTACCACAGGACGGTAGTACCTCCCTAGGTGGTTGCTGTCTACCAACCTACTACCACAGGACGGTAGTACCTCCCTGGGTGGTTGCTGTCTACCAACCTACTACCACAGGACGGTAGTACCCCCCTGGGTGGTTGCTGTCTACCAACCTACTACCACAGGACGGTAGTACCCCCCTGGGTGGTTGCTGTCTACCAACCTACTACCACAGGAAGGTAGTACCTCCCTGGGTAGTTGCTGTCTACCAACCTACTACCACAGGACGGTAGTACCCCCCTGGGTAGTTGCTGTCTACCAACCTACTACCACAGGACGGTAGTACCCCCCTGGGTTGTTGCTGTCTACCAACCTACTACCACAGGAAGGTAGTACCCCCCTGGGTAGTTGCTGTCTACCAACCTACTACCACAGGACGGTAGTACCCCCCTGGGTAGTTGCTGTCTACCAACCTACTACCACAGGACGGTAGTACCCTCCTGGGTGGTTGGTGTCTACCTACCTACTACCTATAAAAACGTATAAGAGAAATTTTTTGAAAGTACTTAATTTTAAAAGGGGTCTTTTGCAAATTGACCAATTTTGCCTATTACACATGTGTAAAACTTTGATATCTTAATTTCCGAAACGTTTCGTCTACACCGTAGGCTTCTACACTCGAATATAGAGGCGAGTAAAGCTGTAGACAGCAGAAGTAGTGGAGAGGTGAAGGTGATCATCAGCCTTGAAAACAAAATACATTTTTCTCTATTGTAGATCACTATTATAATGTATGTATGTGCTTGTACTCCACGTGTGTACTTTCATGTACATATTTCTTGTGTTCTGTTTGTAATTTATAAGAGACCTGTGTTCAGGACACGAGTCTCGTGAGATCTGTCAGTCATCTTCCTTTATGTGGTTTTAGTTACTCGTTGCAATGCTAATATCTTCATTTATTTACGTCAGTTCGCGTGCGTCTGTCTGAATGGCCAAGCACGGCGAATTGATAGTTGCGTGTGGGTGTGCGTGTGAGGATGTCGGCAACACTGCTTGCTGGTGTTGCGTGCGTTTGCATGCGCGTGCGTTTGCATGCGCGTGCGTTTGCATGCGCGTGCGTCTACTTAGATTTTAATCATTGTGTGGAGAAGAACTTTGGTGGTGATGGTGTGCGTGTGTGTGTATGTGTGTGTGTGTGTGTGTGTGTGTGTGTGTGTGTGTGTGTGTGTGTGTATGTGTGTGTATGTGTGTGTGTGTGTGTGTGTGTGTGTATGTGTGTGTGTGTGTGTGTGTGTGTATTCACCTATTTGTGGTTGCATGGGTTGATTCTCAGCTCCTGGTGCTGCTTCTTTACTTGCCCCTCTCCAGATTCACTCCCTCGTAGCCTCATAGGCCCTACCCTTCCTGTTCTTAAAACTATGTATGGGATCTTCCTCCACCACTTCCTCACCAAGATCATTCCATTTCCCCACAGCTGTGGGACTGAAGAAACACGTCCTAACATTCGTGTGGCTCATCTGTGACTTTAACTTCCAGTTTACCCCTGTCTCTGTTATCAGTTCCCCTGAGTATTTTGTATGTTGTTGTCATGTCGTTCCTGCTGTCTTATAAATCTTGGATAACTGTCATAAATGTAGCTAGTGGATTAGACAATGCTTCTGCACCCACTTGTTGAATTCTTGGTGACACTTCGTCAGGTTTCATTGCCTTTGATGTGTCCAGAACCATCAAGTTTCTTACCTCTTTGAATGTTATATGAATGGCATCCAGTACTGTTGCTTAATCTTTCTGGTATTGTCCCAGTATTCACTGTAAATATCGATTCAAATCGTTTTATTAACACTTCTCAGACTTTCTTGTCGTTATTCATGAGCTTTCCTCCATGCTTCCTCAGTTGAATTACCTAGTCCTTTACTGTTGTCTTTCTTCTGGTGTTGCTGTGAAGTACTTTCGGTTCAGGCTTAGTCTATACTTAGTCTATGCTATCTCATTCTCAAATTGTTACTCAGCCTCTCACCTGTCACTAGCATATTCGTTTCAGGCCAATCTTCTCACTTCTCTCTTCTCGTCCGTCCTTTTTGTATTTTCTGCTCTTTACACTTTTCAATTTTGCATCCCTGGTAGAGACTCGATCCTCCGTCTGCTGATCACAAGACGGACAAACAATTAAAAAAAACGAAAATAAACAAAGTGTAAATCAACCATGGAAACAATGGCAAAATTATCACTATTCCTATTTATAAGTGATTGATTTATTTGTTTATTGCGACGTTAAATAATCCGTTCACTCGACTCTTCATTAATAAATGATTTATTGAAGCCCTCGGCCAGGACCTCTAATAGAGAGATACGGTGCTATAAAACACACCCGGGTTTAGCTCTTGTTTTACAATACGATACTGTAACACCCACTCAATTTGGGCTTCGCCTGAACTGTAACGCGACGTCCCGCTGGGACGCAACCTGGAATTCCATCATAATTATATATTGCAAATTCTACGTAATTCGCGTCAACTTTCTGAATATTTATTATCAAAGTGTCCAGGTTATGCCGGCAGTCGTGTAACGTTTTATGAATAAGCAATGATGATATTGTGCGCAGCTCCCTCATTCATTTGCATGTAATTAATTAACGAATTTCAACGCAATGCATCAAATTTTAATATATATATATATATATATATATATATATATATATATATATATATATATATATATATATATATATATATATATATTCACAAACATTAATCTCAGGTCGATGAAAACTCGAACCTATGAACCTTGGAACAAGGTACGTAGTGGTATACCATCGTACCACACTGGTACGGTGGTAAAGCCATGGATTCAAGCTATTTCAATCTTCTCCTGTATGCTCTGAGCTTTGAAAGGAATCTCTCTCTCACAGAGTAATCTCTCAAACGCCAGTTTTTCCAAAAAAGCCGTAAACGATGATTTGCCAATTGAGTATTTAGTTCTAAAAGCTTTGCCTCTATATTCATAGCTCGAGACTTGAGTTGTCTCGTCTCTTTCTGCCTCAGGTGTACTGATACTTTAGAGACGACTGCATACCGTCAGGGATGGTATTCTTGAACTTGGTATAAACCTTGGTAATTGGTACCCACCTACTGGTTTAAGAAGACACGTGAGTAAACACTAAGACATATTTCTTAGAAAAATGTTTCGGTCCTGGGACTGAAATAACAGAATATATAATGATTAAGACACATGTGCAAGAGTTGGGTATCTTTATTGTTGAAACGTTTCGCCTACACAGTAGGCTTCTTCAGTCAAATATAGAGGCAGCAGGTGTAGTAGTCAAATGAAGATGGTGTAATCAGTCCCTCAACCTTGGAGGAAAAGTATTTGAGGTGGTCAGTCAAATTTCATTTTAATTCCCCTATTATAGATTAAAGTATTCTTGTACATCATAGCCACAGATTGTGTCAAAATTTATTTCTGTATGGAGCGTCATTAATACCTTGATAAAGCTCTACAGAGAGCGAAACGTTGACCCAACAAGAACTTACTCTACGTTTATTTTGCACTGCCTACTGTATGCCACTGTATTCACTTTTGCTTTGTAATAAGGAGCTAGTCTTGTATACTAGACAGTTGAAATGTTAGGTAACTATGTTATGGAAAGTCTTTATTAATCCTTATGGGCGAAACATTTCATAACAGAGTCACTTAATATACAGGTTTACCTCATTCAGTGGTATGAAGGAACCTTAAATGTTACGTATGGTATACATTGATGTATGGTATACATTGATGTATGGTATACATTGATGTATGGTATACATTGATGTATGGTATACATTGATGTATGGTATACATTGATGTATGGTATACATTTATGTATGGTATACATTGATGTATGGTATACATTGATGTATGGTTTAAGTTGATGTATATCATATAACAACGTATGGTATACCCTGGTATACGTTGATATAACAGGGACTACTCAGGAGACATCACGGTGTATAGTGTATAATACAAACTCATCATCATTAATGTGTATTATGGGATTTTTTATGTCTTTGAGGGATGTAAATGTCACGGAAATACACTCAATCACAGATCGTAAAATAATTTATCACGCAATTCGAGGCGGAAAATGAATTTGGGAGACGCTTGGGTTCAGTTACGATGAGCGAAACTTCGTTTAATCCGCACTTTATTTGCTCCCCCCCCCCCTAAGAAAATTTACCGCCGCAGTGTATTTGTTATTCAGTGTTTTTTTTACTCCCGTGGATTAGCACTTTCCATTTTTTCGACACTAAACTGTATATGCTATTTTGTTTTACCATAGCATTATTTTTTTCCCGAATCATTCTGAGGTTCTAAGGTGACCTTCGAGTTCAATACTCGTCTTATTTATGTGTCGTCAGTAATGGTTAAAACACTGATGTGTGGTAATACCAACCAACTGTAATTTAATATAAAGACACATGCGACACGGGGATTATTTAATTGGGAGACGTTTCGCCCACTTGAGGCTTTTTCAATCCAGTACAGAGAATAGACAGTATACACAGTGGAAAGAAATTAGGTGAGTTAGGTAGGGTTAGGTCCAGTGATGTTTGTTGTGTCACCTGCTCTTGTAGTGTTTGTGTGACGGGGTAGGACCACCCTAGCAAGCACTACTGTCTGGATTCTCCTTCATCAAAAATCCGCGGCCTTAACCCAACAACGTTACTTCTGATAATTCACCTTCATGGGAGACTTGGTGTCCTTCTGTCTCAAGTGCTCTTGTGAATTCCTCTGCATTACGCAAGCTTTGTTCAAACTGTGTACACTGCGTGCATATTTGTTCAATTTCTAAGTTCTTTCGCCAGCATATACTTTATAACTTCCGTCGCGTGAGATAACATACACGTGTGCTGATCTGGACAGTCTTAACTTGTCTCTCAACCAAACCCTTGATGGTTAACGAGGAGATAATAGCCCAATTATTCTGTGATTCTCCAGCACCTTGGTACCATTTTTTGGTATCTTTCTAACAGGAAGAACAACGTAACTTGTGGGGTGACCATTCTGGTGTGGGCGTGTTGCTGATGACGTGTGCCTGTCTCCAGCAGTCAGAAGTGAACTGTGAGAGTAACATGAAGGTGTGTGAACACCTGGGAAATGTAATCCTGTTCCTCTTCAAGGAACGTTTGGCTTTAAATCCTATGTTAATGACGACTCCTCTTTATGTCCGTGTATTATGTTGTAAGTAAAAGTGTAGCAGATCGTCTTGGTGAGTTTCCTGTTCACTCTAAGGACAAGCATATGCTCACCTGTTCATAGTAAAACATCTAAGAATAAGTAAGTTTTTCTTTTTCTTTCTCATGAGTAAATCTGATGGACAAATATACGCTATTGATCTTGACAAGTATATAGTTAATATCCAGGCGTCTAGGAACGATAATCAGAATATCATCTCTGCATCATGCGAAATTTTATTTAAAGAAAGTCTCCAATTACTGATTGTTTTCTATCGTTAACATCTACATTACACAGGTATGTCTTTCTGCTAGAGCGACAAGTGTGGGGAGAGAGTATGGCATGCGTGAGGGCGCCCATCCGCCAGTCACGAAATATTCGCTCGTAGGGACCCGTGCAATTGGCCCAGACGGGTTTTATTAGCGGTGTAGAGCGGCGCAAGAGGACCTATCAGCTGCCGAGGGCTGTTTTGTCATCAGAATTCCCCCGGGGGAATATCCAATCTCACTGTAGGCCCTAGTCAAGGTGACGCTACGGTGACGCTACGGTGATTTGTATATGCTGGATGGGAGGGAGAGGGGGGGGGTATCATCGTGATGACTAGATTATTTAAGGAAATATGACTATACTAGAATCTAAAATACAAAATCATGCAGGGGCTGGTTAGTTGGCTTTTAGGGGTTTAAAGTGTATGAACTACACGAGGATCATCAAGGCTGCATGTCACCTGGAGACAAATGATGGAAAGTCGAGGTGGTGAAAAACTACGCAAATGAGACGTTTCGACAGTGGACAAGCTTCTTCAGTCAATAAACAAGGATGCACTCTACTGGAGGCCTATCGGTCCCGATAAACTGTCGATGTTATGATAAATTGCTTTACAAGTTTGGTAAACTAGAAGTTCTTCGACTCTGTTGGATTGTATTTTGTGTTTGGATTATCGCCGCTTCCAGGCATCTGCATCGTGTTTCGTCCATTTTTTTAGGTGACCGGCTGGGCGAGTTTCCAAGATATCAGGTGTGCAGTCCTGTTCCTATGTGTCACTCAGACGTTGTTCATGTTGTGACTCTTGCAGGCCCTCTGGGGGAGGTCACAACTCCCCCATGGAACGATGTACACACCTGCCTTCTTGTGATCATGGCCGTTGTGTTGTTCTCTGGTTTCGGTGATGTAAAGATTTTGTAAGATGATAAATTAAACACATGTGCAAAACTTGGGTATCTTTATTGTGACAACGTTTCGCCCCACAGGGGCTTCATCAGTCCAATACAGACAGGTGAGATGAAGCAGTCGTAGGCGGTGTCACCTTGGACAGATCCACAGGTGCAAATAGGTTATGATTGTAATTTAGACAAGCGTAGAAGTCCCTGTGTCAAGATCCCAAGAAGTTGCTGTGTCTGATAGGAATGTAGATTTTGTATGCACGATCCCTGGAATCTTAGCTGATGTGTGCAGGACATTTTATCGTCTCAAAGATGTCTTTCAAGAATGTTTCATTCATGCTCCAGCTATTTAGGTTAGGTAAGGTTTGTCAGGAAACAAGTGTTGCCTGACGCGGTATACAGGGCTGCAAACCCTTCACATAGGCATGTATAAAATGCCAGTGAATGCATCTCGTCTGGTTCTTCGGTTTTAGTATAATAATATAATATAATAATATTTTTATTTACTACAAGTACATGTACAAGGTATACAGACCATAGCTGACATCAACGACATACTACTACATATAGAAAGCCGCTTGTTATGCTGAGCATTTCTGGCAAATTACGTCAGTTTTGTCCCAGGATGCGACCCACACCAGTCGACTAACACCCAGATACCCATTTTACTGATGGGTGAACATGGACAACAGGTGTAAGGAAACACGTCCGATGTTTCCACCCCTTCGCCTGGAATCGAACCCGGACATCACCGTGTGAAGCGAGAGCTTTTGCCACCAGGCCACGGGGCACCGTGAATAGTAGCACACTATATCATTCTCGTTGGCTGGTCTTCGTCTACGTTGAATCTGAGGTGATGCCTCTTTTTCCTCTCACATGATCCGGGACTACAAGGAGCATGTATGTACATACAAAACTTTTCCACTTTATTGAGGCTCCTCACTTTATTGAGACTCCTCACTTTGTTTAGACTCCTCACTTTATTGAGGCTCCTCACTTTATTGAGGCTCCTCACTTTATTGAGACTCCTCACTTTATTGAGACTCCCCATTTTATTGAGGCTCCTCACTTTATTGAGGCTCCTCACTTTATTGAGGCTCCTCACTTTATTGAGGCTCCTCACTTTATTGAGGCTCCTCACTTTATTGAGACTCCTCACCTGCTTTATTTTGACTTTATTGTGTAAGATGCAATGTTTTAACTTTATTTTATGAAAAATAATATTTCGACTTTATAAAATACAATGACTTGACTTATATATTAAATAAAATTTACAAGAAGCAGCAACGTCTATGATGAGTGAAGTATTGTATGAAGGTTGATGGTTCCTGGATGATCCTAGTTCAACATTGTTCCGTTGAGGGAGGGATGAGGTGGGGAAGGGCTCTTGATCAAAGGAATTGGAGCTACCCTCTCTTTAGTATTATTGGGGAAGCGCTAAAGCCGTCGGAGTCATGCATTATCCGGGGAATGGGAAGTAATAATTTTTGGTTTAAGTAAAAACAGGGGGGGTTCACTCAAATTCCTCGGATCAAGAGCCCTTCGAATGAAATCTGGTTAACTCTCATTTCCCATATATATATATACATTATGATTACTCCTGTCCTCAGTTTTTTGTTCCTAGATTCAAACTGGGGTCTGTGAAAATAGTCTACCTGGCGTTGGACAGCAGACCGGTATATTCACAAACCCCAGTTCAAATATCCTAAAAAAAATGGATTTGTTAGAACCTTCTGTTATGTTTTCTTAGTTCATGGATGATAAACAGGAGACAAGAGCTTGAGTTTGCCCTGGCTTAAACCATTGTGGAATTCTTTCTATGAAAATGGCGGTTGGACAAGAGATAGCAACCTCTGCAACTCTGCAGTGCTGCAGTATATTGAACAGCGTCCTGTTAGGTTGTTGCTGGCTCAGTAGTCACTGACCCCAGTTCGAATCTCCGACAAATCTGCGGATTGTTAAAAACGTCTATTATGTCTTTTTTTTATAGTACATAATATTCCAGATTCATGGGAAGAGAAGTTCCAAGGTTCCAGACTCGCAGGAAGACAGGAGACCAAGAAGCTAAATCGTAATAATTTGCCAACTCCAGCAGCGTTTTCTATGTAATCATTCGTAAAAATATGACATAATCACAGAGTTGAACGTTTTTCATAAGCGGTCATGGAAATTCATTCTAGTTTGTGTTTCAATTGTCCTCATAGGCAACGAGTCTCTTCAGTCTACAATCTCTCTCTCTCTGTATATATACTATATATATCTCCAAATATTCTTCCTTGAAGCCTTTTTATCCACTTCTCCGAGGCTATGGGTCCCACAATTTGCACCAGAGGTGGACCCCATCCTATATATATGTATATATATATTGGAACAGATATAAGAAAGCTGTGGTAAGGATTTCTATTTATCGCCCAAACATCTTCATTTATCATCCAAACATCTTCATTTATCATCCAAACATCTTCATTTATCATCCAAACATCTTCATTTATCATCCAAACATATCAGAGTATCAGACTATCATCAATGTAGGAACAATTCAAAACAATTACCAAACATAATAGCTGGTGTGTATGTATAAAAAAATCAATTTAAATAGAGGTTATGAATTCTTTTGTTTACAAACGTTCGTTTGAAAGAAACTACGAATATCTTGCTGGGTAAATCAACTTGGATAATGAAAGCAACAATAGTTTACAAAGGATAATCTTTCGCTAAACTTTTTGGAAATTGCAGCTTTAGACTCAGTGTTTACGTTTAACAATAGCCTATACTTCGCAGGGTGATTATTTTACTGTGGCGTCGCCTCTCGGCCCAGTCTTTGCAAATGGCTTCCGTTATTATGAACAGATATGGTTGGATAATTGTCCACCAGCCTCCAGAACCTCCCAGTATCGTAGAACAGATATGGTTGGATAATTGTCCACCAGCCTCCAGAACCTCCCAGTATCGTTGAACAGATATGGTTGGATAATTGTCCACCAGCCTCCAGAACCTCGCAGTATCGTAGAACAGATATGGTTGGATAATTGTCCACCAGCCTCCAGAACCTCCCAGTATCGTAGAACAGATATGGTTGGATAATTGTCCACCAGCCTCCAGAACCTCCCAGTATCGTTGAACAGATATGGTTGGATAATTGTCCACCAGCCTCCAGAACCTCCCAGTATCGTAGAACAGATATGGTTGGATAATTGTCCACCAGCCTCCAGAACCTCCCAGTATCGTAGAACAGATATGGTTGGATAATTGTCCACCATTATCGTAGTTATGTTGATGACTCTCTTCAGAGTTTTAAAGAGTGATCTCACGCAAGTATATTTGTAATATTTCTCGGCTTTATATATGTTAACATGCAATTTACAGGTGAAATTGAAGACTATTCAACACTGGCAGTTCTAGTCACCTTGTTTACTTCTATTTACAGTTACTGTAAATAGAAAAGTGGCATTTACTAGACTAGGCTTAAATTACCACAGCCTTTATCCTAACCTATATAAAATTCATAGTATTCTAAAATTTATAAATAGGGCCTATATGTGTTTCGTGTTTCGATCTATTTTTCATTCACGCTAAAAACCTGTGAAAATATTTTCTTCAAAATGTTTATCCTAATAAAATATATTTTTTTTTTGTTCGTTATGAAGATTTTTATACAACAAAACGGCATCACTTCCTGTAGCTTATGATACGTAATTCGTAAAGAATTACGAAATATATTAAGGTACTCCTTCGAGCAGATTAACCTTCAATTCTTATTTAACATGTAATATAATACTGGAACGTTTCTGAAGACTATGGCTAGTCTGTCCTGTGACGTGAGGTCTGTTGTTGTTTACCTGGTCGTGGGTTCGGTCTGTAATGTTCGATACCTGGGCAGTACCTCACGATAAGTAGGCAGTACCTTACGATACGTGGGCAGTACCTCATGATACGTGGGCAGTACCTCACGATACGTGGGCAGTACCTCACGATAAGTAGGCAGTACCTTACGATACGTGGGAAGTATCTCATGATACATGGGCAGTACCTCATGATACGTGGGCAGTACCTCATGATACGTGGGCAGTACCTCACCATACGTGGGCAATACCTCACGATACATCAGCAGTACCTCACCATACGTGATACAGAGTGCAACGGACAGGTGTAGTAGTAGCAGCAGCAACATACACAGCAAGAGGCATTCTTGAGCTTCCCCAGCGCTCGGGCTTAATACCCAAAGCTGGGGTGTGACTCCAAAATGATCCTGTAGTGCTTGCTGCCTTTGCACCTCCTGATATCGTCTGCTGCTATGCAGCTGCCACACCCTTCGAGCCCAGTGTGGGCGGGGTTTGTGGCAGCCCAAGGTGCCTAGCTTCTCTCTCCGAGCCCCGTGGGGGCGGGGAATGGGGCTTGACCTGGGGACAGCTGGTCCCAGAAGACGAGGTACTTGTACCTCCTCCCATGACAGACATTGGTCTGAGACACTCCCTCGACAGGGAGCCAAGGCCGGGCTACCTCTTGGAAAATGCCCGGGCCGGGCGATTATACCGGCGAATCTACAACAGAACAACAGAATCACCATATGGGGGCAATACCTCACGTAACTTGATGCACCACATCCCAGAGTACGTGGGCAGATCGCTGAATCCTGGCCTGGCCATATCTAAACCTCCAACTCAGCACTCGAAGATTCCTGACCCAAGAACAACCATCCCTTTTCATCCTAGGATTTCACAATTTCGACAGCAGCATCAAAGAAATTAAACATCATCGTTTCTGAATCTCTGAATCAAGGGACCTTAACCGTTCCCAGTAATTTAGGTGCCTTATCGTACTTATGTGTGCCGTGAAAGTTCTTTGTACACTCTTCAGGTCAACAATTTCGCCTGCCTTGAAGGGGACAGTTAGTGTACAGCAGTATTCCAGCCTAGAGAAAACAAGCAATTTGAAGAGAATCATCATGGGCTTGGCGTCCCTAGTTTTGAAGGTTCTCATTATCCATCCTACTATTTTTCTAGCAGATGCGGTAGATGCATTGTTGTGGTCTTTGAAGGCGAGATTCTCTGACGTTATCACTCCCAGGTCCTTCACAATACCTTTTCGCTCTATTGTATGGTTAGAATTTGTTGTATACCCTGATACAGTTTTAATCTTCTTAAGTTTTCCATAATTTAGTAGCTGAAATTTCTCTTTATTGAACTTCATATTGTTTTGAGTGGCCCATTTGAAGATTTGGTTGATGTCCTCTTGGAGTCTTGCGGTGTCTTCCATGGAGGTCACTGTCATGGCAATTCGTGTGTCATCCGCAAAGGAAGACACAGAGCTATGGCTTACATCTCTGTCTGTCAGATATGAGGATGAGGAATAGAATGGGAGCTAGTACTCTGCCTTGTGGAACAGAGCTTTTCACCGTAGCTGCCTCGGACTTTACTCTGTTAACTATTACTTTTTGTGTTCTATTTGTTAGGAAGTTATAGATCCATCTACCAACTTTTCCTGTTATTCCTTTATCACGCATTTTGTGTGCTATTACACCATGGTCACACTTGTCAAACACTTTTGCAAAGTCTGTGTATACTACATCTGCATTTTGTTTATCCTCTATAGCATCCAGGACCTTGTTATAGTGGTCCAGTAGCTGGGACAGGCAGGAGCGACCTGCTCTAAACCCGTGTTGCCTTGGGTTGTGTAATTGATGGGTATCTATGAGGTTGGCGATCTTGCTTCTTAGAACCTTTTCAAAGATTTTTATGATATGGGATGTTAGTGCTATCGGTCTGTAGTTCTTTGCAATTGCTTTACTGTCACCTTTGTAGAGTGGGGCTATGCCTGTTGTTTTTAGTGACTGTGGGATGACCCCTGTGTCCATGCTCCCTCTCCATAGAATGCTGAAGGCACGTGACAGGGGCTTCTTGCAGTTCTTGATGAACACGGAGTACCATGAGTCTGGGCCTGGGGCAGAGTGCATGGACATGTCATTTATTGCCTTTTCAAAGTCTTGTGGTGTTAGGATATTATCAGAGATTTTTGAGATGACCAGATTTTGGGTCTGGTTGAGAAAGAATTCATTTAGATTGTCGACCCTTAATCTGGGTAACGGCTCGCTGAATACTGAGTCGTATTGGGACTTTAGTATCTCACTTATTTCTTTGCTGTCATCTGTGTATGTCCCATCTCGCCTAAGCAGGGGCCCAATACTGGATGTTGGTTTTCCCTTAGATTTGGCATAAGAGAAGAAGTATTTTTGTTTTCAATTTCCTTTATGGCTTTTAGTTCTTCCTGCGATTCTTGTCTCCTGTAAGATTCCTTCAGCTTAAGTTCGATATTTGCTATTTCACTGACCAGTGTCTCTCTTCGTATATCAGCTATACTGGCCCCTCTCAGCAGCTCTGTGATTCTTCGCCTTCATCTGTATAGGGAGCGTCTCTTTCTTTCTAGTTTACATTTTCTTTTTCTTAATGGAATGTGCTTTGAGCAGATCTCAAGAACCACAGTCATTTTTTTCTAGGCAAAGGTTCGGATCTGTGTTGTTTAGGATATCTTCCCAGCTTGTTTCATTTAGGACATGGTTGACTTGTTCCCATTTATGTTTTTGTTATTGAAGTTGAATTTTATGAAGACACCCTCATGACTGATCACATTTTGCTGGTCAGGAGCCCTGTGCATACATGTCTGTACCTCTATTATGTTGTGATCTGAGTGTATTGTCTTTGATACGGTTATATTACGTATTAGATCGTCGTTGTTAGTGATGAGGTCCAGCGTATTTTCTAGTCTTGTAGGCTCTAATATTTGCTGGTTTAAGGTGAATTTGGTGCAGAGATTTAATAGCTGGCGTGTGTGTGAATTTTCATCTGCGCTGCCTCCTGGGGTGATCTCTGCTAAAATATTATTTGCTACACCTCTCCATTTTTAGGTGTCTCAAGTTGAAATCTTCCAGTAGCAAGATGTTTCGGGCAGGAGTTGGGACATTTTCCAGACAGTGGTCAATTTTCAAAAGCTGTTATTGGAGTTGCTGGGAAGTTGCATCTGGAGGTTTGTATATAATCACAATGACAAGGTTTTGGTTTTCAATCTTTACTGCCAAAACTTCAACTACATCATTTGAGGTGTTTAGTAGTTCTGAGCAAATAAGCGACTCTGTGACGCACAAGCCAACCTTCCCTTGTTGCCTGTTTAATCTGTCTCATCTGAAAAGGTTATAACCTGGGATCCATATTTCGTTGTCAAAATGATCCTTTACGTGGGTCTCTGTGAATGCTGCAAACATTGCATTTGACTCCGTGAGGAGTCCCTTGATGTAAGGAATTTTGTTTGTTGACGGCTTCAGACCCTGTATGTTTGCAAAGACAAATGTCGTTTTATTGATGGAATTTAGTTTTTTTTTATTTGTTTTCAGTTGGGGTAAGATTTCTGTCATTTCTTGCCAGTCTTTTATCCTTCCTGGCAATAAGATACCTGCTTCTCTGGAGAGGTTATGGCTGCCCTCTTTTATTTCCCATAGTCTGGCTGGTCTGTGTCTTCTTGTCCCCTTTAGATGATGTGTCTGGCAGTATACGTTGTAGCATTTTCTTTCATGGAGAGACGAGTGACACATCTCAGGGTGAAATAAGTTACAGGAAGGGGAGTTGCACCCTCCTGTTGTCATGTGGGTGCTGACATTTTGGGATGGTCAAAGGTGCATGTCCCACCTGTTTTAGCAGATATACTGTGCCTGCAGATACCCAAGGCATAGAATTTGCATAGATTGAAATTTTGTTTGCTAGGATTATTTTGTGGCTGCGTTCGCTGCTGGTGCATTTCTTTCTGTTTCCCATCTACCTATCGCCCCTGTGTGAACAACAGTGCTTACTAGTGGGTTTGGGTAGAAGAACCACCCAGGGGGGTCACCTCCTCCCAAAGTGATGTAAAACAAAACCTGATTTGTTTTACATGATGGTAGGATTGCGGTGTCTTTTCTGTCTCTAAACATAAAGATTTCAGGATCTTGTACTTCACTTACACTTGGGTCCCCTACGAAAACATGTACATTTGTATACCCCTCATCTGAGTTTTCTTTATTTTATCTTAATAGTTCTTTTTTTTTTCTTTTCCTTTCTACCCAGGGGGAATAGAAAAAATCTTTCCTCCTAACCATGCGTGTTGAAAAAGTCAACAAAAATCCCGGGAACAATGGGTTTAACCCCTTTTTCCTGTAAAACACTAAAAGAAAAAAAAAAACCGAAAAGGGGATTTTAAATTGGTGGATGTTGTGCGAATAAAGAAAAGATGATTGTGGATTTTGAATGAAAAGCTGGATGCCCTGGTTTTAAGTAAAAAAGCGAAGGGGGAAGAGTTTCAGTGGGGAGAAATAAATGGATGGGTCGGGGGTTTAAAAATAGATTAGGCTAAAGAAAGTGGCAATAATGTTGAAAATAAGTTATAGGGGAAAAAGAAATTAAATAAAAATTAAAGGGATTATGTGGAGTAAAATAAAGGTTGGATGTGAAAAGTGGGTTATAGAAAGTGTTTATCACCTGGAGAAAAGAATGAGAAGAAAAATTTTGGGAAATGTTGGTGAGTTTTGGGGAGTTTTAACCAAGAAAGGGGTATTGTGGTTGGGGATCTTAATGCAAAAGGGGGAAAAAATGTTGTGGGGGGGAGTAAAAGTAATTTTTTGGGGGCCCGGGGTAAAGTAAATGGGGGATTTTAAATTAAAAAATGTGTAGAAAAAAGGTTTGTAATAAGTAATACATATTTTAAAAAAGAGGTAAATATTCAAGGTATTATTCTTTTTTGGGAAAATAGTTTTTGATTATGTATTGGGGGATAAAGGTTGATGGGGACTTAGGTTACATGTTTAAAAGGGGAACGGGTATATAGGGTCATTAGTTGTACTACAGTTAGAATAAAAGTAGATGGACAAAAAGGGGAAAAAGGCAACAGCAAGTGAAAAGGTAAAAATGTTAAACTAAGGGGAAAGTTAGGGTGAGATATAAGCAACTATTTTGGAAATTAAATGCAAAATGGGAGTTGACACATTATTTTTGCTGATGATACTGTGCAGGGGAAAATTAAAAAAAAGTTGCAAAGTTAGTGGACGATTTTGGGAGATTGAAAAAAGGTAGAAAGTTAAAAGTGAACATAGATAAGAGTAAGGTGATAGGTATCAAGCGATTTAAATAAAAAAAAATTGGATATCACATTGGAGAGTTATGGAAAAGTAAATGTTTTCAAATATTTGGGAGTTGGCGTGTCAGCAGATGGAGTTTATGAAGGATGAGGTTAACCATAGAATTGATGAAAAGGAAAAAGTGAAGTGGTGTTGAGTATCTGTGGAGACAAAACGTTATCCATGGAGGCAAAAGAAGGAATATGCGAAAGTATAGTGGTACCAACACTCTTATATGGGTGTGAAGCATGGGTTGCAAATGCTGCAGCGAGAGAGAGGCTGGAGCAGTGGAGATGTCCTGTCTAAGGGCAATGTGTGGTGTAAATATTATGCAGAAAATTCGGAATGTGGAATTAGGAGAAGGTGTGGAGTTACTAAAAGTTTTTGTCAGAGGGCTGAAAGGGAGTTGTTGAGTGGTTTGGTATTTAGAGAATGGATCAAGTAGAATGACTTGGAGCGTATAAATCTGTAGGGAAGGAAAGGCGGGGTAGGGTCGTCCTAAAAGGTTGGAGGAAGGGTAAAGGGGATTTTTGTGGCGGGGCGGACCCAGCAACATGTGGCGTGTTAGATAGGAGTAATAAGCAATGTTTGGGCAGGCATCTGTTGGAGTGTGA
>WNWK01038494.1:0-17912 GCA_009830355.1 Cherax destructor | reverse complement strand
AGACCTCCCTTAAAGATACACCTGAATGCTTTTTAATGGTTTTGATCTAGGTGCGATAGGATGGGAGGGATGAATGAACTATCAGACGGTTTGTTTTGGTAACCCACCCTCCCGGAATCCTGGGGAGGTTTCCCGAACTATCCTAAACTTTTTTACTTATCAACGATCTTAAAACAGTTTGTGACAAAACCAACTAAAAAACAACCCCTTGATTTGGTTCTTGCCAAAAAAGAATAAATTAATTAATAATCTTGAGGTTAATAAAAGGTTTGGGGGAAAGCGATCACAAACCCACTTAGTAGTATTGTAGTAGTAGTAACATGGCAGTTGCAGCAGGAGTAAGAGAAATAGTAGTAGTGGCAGTAGTAGTAGTAGTAGTAGTAGTAGTAGTAGTAGTAGTGGTGGTGGTAGTAGTGGTGGTGGTAGTAGTGGTGGTGGTAGTAGTGGTGGTGGTAGTAGTGGTGGTGGTAGTAGTGGTAATAGCAGTGGTAGTAGTAGCAGTCCAGTAGTATCAGTAGTATGAGGAGTAGTAACAGTATTAATAGTAATAGAACACTTAGATGTAGTAGTAGTAGAATCTTAGTAGTTTTGAGCCATAACATTACTTCAAACATTCTTATTAAATCTCTATACACGATTTTCTAATCACGTTCATTCTTTTCACTATTTTTTTGTTATGCCCTCAGTCTTCTGTTATGTCCCCCCTCTTATTCCGTTAGACTTCTTCGCCCATTTTCTCTGCTAATTTTTTTTTATCCCTCTACCTTTTCCCTTCTTCCCTTGCCATCCCGATCTTATATTCTCCTTCCTTTCCCCTCCCTCGCCTTTTCTCAGCTGAAACCCTTCCCCGACCCCCACTGAGCACCCACAACCCAAGCTGACCCATGCAGTGACCCAAACAAAGAGGATCGGACAGTAATGAGTGTGGATCCCGCACCGCTGTCACAACACTACCCTCATGGACGATCTGATCTCCAGAGACCTCCCTTAAAGATACACCTGAATGCTTTTTAATGGTTATTGATGCTACGGTGCGATAGGATAGAGGGATGAATGAACTATCAGACGGTTTGTTTAATGGTAACCCACCCTACGGAATCCTGGGGTAGAGTGTTGCACGAACTATCCTAAACATTTTTACTTATCAACGATCTTAAAACAGTTTGTGACAGAACCAACTAGAGGTAGCAACTTGCTTGATTTGGTTCTTGCCAACAAAGAATCACTAATTAATAATCTTGAGGTTAATGAAGAGCTTGGGGAAAGCGATCACAAATCACTTAGCTTTAATATATCATGGAATTACCCAGGTAACTGCAATCAAGTCTCTGTTCCAGACTTTCGTGTTGCCGACTTCATGGGGCTGAGAAATTACCTAGGTGGGCTAAATTGGGATGACCTGACTATGGGTCAGGTAGGTGGTTTTGGTTGCCAATATGACGTTTTTCAGAGCGTAGTTCTAGCTGCCCAGACAACCTTTGTTCCAAGTAGGGAAATTAGATCTAACAAAAATGATCCTAAATGGATGAACAATAGATTAAAACATCTCATTGGTCAAAAGAGAGGCATATATAGGCGTATCAAAAGAGGGGATGGACAGATAAGAAATCAATATTTTCAATTAAAGAGAGAAATAAAAAAGGAATAAGAAAAGAAAAAAGGGATTATGAGGCTAAGGTCGCCAGGGATTCGAAGACTAACCCAAAAGGGTTCTTTCAGGTATACAGAAGTAAGATTAGGGACAAGATAGGCCCACTTAAGAGTAACTCAGGACAAATCACGGACAGTGATAAGGATATGTGTGAAATTTTCAATACTTACTTCCTCTCAGTTTTTACTCAGGAAGATACTAGCGGAATTCCAGAAATAATAAATTATGTAGAACTGGAAGATAATAGACTATGCTCGATTGGGGTAACTAGTGACATGGTCCTCAGACAAATAGAGAAATTAAAACCTAACAAATCCCCAGGCCCTGATGAACTGTTTGCAAGAGTTTTAAAGGAATGTAAAGAGGAACTTAGCAAACCTTTGGCAAATCTTTTCAATATATCACTACAAACTGGCATAGTGCCAGACAAGTGGAAAAGGGCAAATGTAATACCTATTTACAAGGCAGGTGACAGGTCCTTAGCTTCGAACTATAGACCAATAAGCCTTACCTCCATAGTTGGTAAATTTATGGAATCAATAATTGCCGAGGCAATTCGTAGCCATCTTGAAAAGCATAAATTGATTAATGAATCTCAACACGGTTTTACTAAGGGGCGTTCCTGTCTTACGAATTTACTAACTTTTTCACTAAGGTGTTTGAGGAGGTAGATCATGGTAATGAATATGATATTGTGTATATGGACTTCAGTAAGGCTTTCGATAAAGTTCCACATCAGAGGCTACTGAGGAAACTTAAGGCACACGGAATAGCAGGAGAAATTTTTTCCTGGGTAGAGGCATGGTTGACAAATAGGCGGCAGAGAGTTTGCATAAATGGAGAGAAATCAGAATGGGGGCGCGTCTCAAGCGGTGTTCCACAGGGGTCAGTTTTGGGCCCCCTGTTGTTTACAATTTACATAAACGAAATAGATGAGGGAATAAATAGTAACATAAGTAAATTTGCTGATGACACCAAAATAGGTCGTCCAATTCATTCAAATGAGGACATTAGAGCACTCCAGGATGATTTGAATAGACTGATGCAGTGGTCGGAGAAGTGGCAGATGCAGTTTAATGTAAACAAATGCAAAGTTCTAAATGTTGGGCAGGACAATAACCATGCCACATATAAGCTGAATAATGTAGATCTTATTACTAGTGATTGCGAGAAGGATTTAGGAGTTCTGGTTAGTAGTAATCTGAAGCCAAGACAACAGTGCATAAGTGTTCGCAATAAAGCTAACAGAATCCTTGGCTTCATATCAAGAAGTATAAATAATAGAAGTCCTCAGGTTGTTCTACAACTCTATATATCTTTGGTTAGGCCTCATTTAGATTATGCTGCACAGTTCTGGTCACCGTATTACAGAATGGATATAAATGCACTGGAAAACGTACAAAGGAGGATGACAAAGTTGATCCCATGTATCAGAAATCTTCCCTATGAGGATAGACTGAGGGCCCTGAATCTGCACTCTCTAGAAAGGCGTAGAATTAGGGGGGATATGATTGAGGTGTATAAATGGAAAACAGGAATAAATAAAGGGGATGTAAATAGCGTGCTGAAAATATCCAACCAAGACAGGACTCGCAGCAATGGTTTCAAGTTGGAAAAGTTCAGATTCAGGAAGGATATAGGAAAGCACTGGTTTGGTAATAGAGTTGTGGATGAGTGGAACAAACTCCGAGTACCGTCATAGATGCTAAGACGTTGTGTAGTTTTAAAATAGGTTAGATAAATACATGGGTGGGTGTGGATGGGTGTGAATTTGGACCTGACTAGCTTGTATTACCAGGTCAGTAGCTGTACTAATTCCTTAAGTGGAAGTGACCTGACCAGGTGGTCAACTAGACAATTATATGAGTGGGTGCGGTTGGGTGTGAGTTGGTCCTGACTAGCCTGTGCTAGGTCAGATGCAGTGTTCCCTCCTTAAGTGAATGTAACCTGACCTGGCTGGGTCGGGGCTTAAGCCGTTGGAGATTTGGACCTGCCTCGCATGGGCCAGTAGGCCTGCTGCAGTGTTCCTTCTTTCTTATGTTCTTATGTTCTTAACGTCACTGCCCGATAAGGGACTGGATTAGTAATCTACGATAATCTGGCACTGAAATTATATGGATATCCAGCATAGAAAAAAACAGTCTTTGATTTAACGGCATTAACGGTAGATACTGGAAAAATTACCCTCTTTGCAACTATTCAAGAGAAAGTTGACGGTAATCTCAGTTTGTGGACAGACACAGTTATGCATAACAAGCAGATATGTAGGAATATAAGAATGGAGGAACAACACACCAGGGCTGTTGGACCATATTTGGCAGGCTCTTCTCAAATTCAATCCTTCTCACCCAAATATGTGGGTGAGAAGGGCTTAATTTGTCGTAAAGTTCCACTTAGATCAAAACGTTGACCCAATAAGTTCTTATTCTGCTTGTCTCTATGGCCACACATCGGTCGGGATTGTGTCCTTCATACAGGCTGTCTCGGTACATTGTGTCAGAAGAAAACTTTGAGCTCTCTTTATAAAATGTTATTGAGAATTATTATATACGGTAACTTAACACTTTCTGTTCCGGGAATCAGAGGATTGCATCATGTGCTTTGGCGCTGCCATCCACAGTGTAGATATGGGGTGCACAATAAATTAGCCACTTCGTCGACAAAGTCTAAAAAAAAAATTCTTTGGTCTTAATATATACCATTCACGACTCAAGGGCATGCGTTCAATTGGAACTTTCTTGCTGATATTTTTAGTATCTAATGATAGCCATATCTAAAAAAAAAAAAAAAAGATATTTGCAATCATAGACTTTTTTTTCAGTTAGGGATCTATAAATCGTTAAACATATAAAATAAAACTAAACATATCTTTCAGGCTAATGGGCCAAACCTGGTCGACTCCTTGAGAGAGGTACCCTGTGCATTAAGGGACAGGAATGGACAGAATAGGAGTAGATAGAAAGGAAGTAGACGACATGAGATCTAGAGCATAGGTAGATAAGTAAGCACACACACACAGTACCAGAGACGTATTTTTTCAGCCTGAAGGTGGTCAAGAAGTGGACGAAGAAGTAATGAAAGCAGGTTATAAGAACATATATGAAATGGAGCATGAGGTAAAGAGGAAGATAACCAAGCAAGTGGCAAGCTAAGAGGCAGGGCCTGGATCTGAGACTCCGTCCCTGCAACCATGAGTACAAATAGGTGAGTACAAATTAATGAGTAGAAATAGGTGAGCATACATAGATGAGTACAAAAGGAGCACCCACCTGTCACGCTCAAAGTGGCGGTCACTTGAAAATTTGTCAAGACACGTGAGATTTAAGGCTGGACCTCCGACCTCCTCCCCGTTCCACATCAGCTCCACATTCACTTCCCCTCCGTGTTCCCCGCCCGATTCCCAGCCCGCTTCAACGCCTCCTCGGCTCACCCCTACACCCACACGGGCGCAATACCTGACCCACCTGAAGGAGTTATTCAGGCATTAAACAGATGAAAGTCTCTCAGTCTCTCACCTCCCTCATCCATCATCTCCCATCGCTGCAATCCTTCATCTCCCATCACCCTAATCACTCTTCTCGGATCACCCCAATCGTCAGTTGAAACCTACCTGGTAATAAGATAAGAGGAAGTGAGGGTTTATTATTATTATTATTATTATTATTATTATTATTATTATTATTATTATTATTATTATTATTATTATTATTATATTTAATGAGAGCATTAAAACCATATAGAGTCATACATTGCACGGGGAATGGGAGGCAGTCAGGTTCAATCCAAGGAAGAGATGGATGGAGAAGAAGAAAGGAGGAGGGACAGTCTTAGAGGAGGGAATGAAGAGGAAGAGGTGTGATGGTCAGTGAGGAGGTGAGGTTAAGAGGGAGGGAAGGAGAGGGATTAGGGAGGGAGAGAGATTATTTCTATTATCTGGAGCTTTTGTGGGATTAGAGGATTTGCAGGGGCGTGTGTGTGTACTCACCTAGTTGTACTCACCTAGTTGTGGTTGCAGGGGTCGAATCACAGCTCCTGGTCCCGCCTCTTCACTGGCCGCTACTAGGTCCCTCATCCTGCTCCATGAGCTTCATCATGCCTCTTCTAAAAGCTATGTATGGATCCTGCCTCCACTACATCACTTTCCAGACTATTCCACTTCCTGACAACTCTGTGACCGAAGAATACTTCCTAACATCCCTATGATTCATGAGTCTTCAACTTCCAATTGTGACCCCTTGTTGCTGTGTTCCATCTCTGGAACATCCTTTCTCTGTCCAACTTGTCGATTCCTCTCAGTATTTTATATGTTGTTATCTTATCCCCCCGATCTCTCCTGTCCTCCAGTGTCGTCAGGTCGATTTCCCTTAACCTCTCCACGTAGGACATACCCCTTAGCTCCGGGACTAGTCTTATTGCAAACCTTTGCATTTTCTCTAGTTTCCTTACGTGCTTGGCTATGTGTGGGTTCCAAACTGGTGCTGCATACTCCAATATGGGCCTAACGTACACAGTGTACAGGGTCCTGAACGATTCATTAAGATGTTGGAATGCTGTTCTTATGATGTGCGCCTCAAGAGATGTGCCCAGTGTTATACTCACCCCAAGATCCTTTTCCTTGAGTGAGGCTTGTAGTCTCTGGCCCCCTAGACTGTACTCCGTCTGCGATCTTCTTTGCCCTTCTCCAATCTTCATGACTTTGCACTTGGTGGGGTTGGACTCCACGAGCCAGTTGCTGGACCAACTGGCTCCTGTGTGTGTGTATGTATGTGTGTGTGTGTGTGTGTGTGTGTGTGTGTGTGTGTGTATGTATGTGTGTGTGTGTGTGTGTGTGTGTGTGTGTGTGTGTGTGTGTGTGTGTGTACTCACTTATTTGTGGTTGCAAGGGTAGATTCATAACTCCTGGCTCCGTGTCTTCGCTGGTCGCTACTAGGTCCACTGTCCCTGCTCCAAGAGATTTATCGTACCTCTTCTTAAAGCTATGTATGGATCTTGCCTCCACTACATCACTCTCCAGATAGTTCCCCTTCCTGACAACTCTATGACTGAAGAAATACTTTCTAAAATCCCTGTGATTCATCCAAGTTTTCAACTTCCAGTTGTGACCCCTTGTTGCTGTGTCACATCTCTGAAACATTCTGTCCCTATCCACCTTGTCAATTCTTTATATGTCGTTATCACGTCCCACTATCCCTCCTGTCCTCCAGTGTCGTCAGATTGATTTCCGTAAATCTCCTCTAGTTGGGCATACCCCTTAGCTCTGGGATTAGTCTTAATGCAAACCTTTGTACTTTTTCTAATTTCTTGACGTGTTTGACCAAATGTGGGTTCCATACTGCATATTCCAGTACGCACCTGACATACACGGTGTAAAGTGTCTTGAATGACTCCTTACTCAGGTGTCGATACTCTGTTCATAGGTTTGCCAGGCACCCATATTCTGCAGCAGTTATTTGGTTGATGTGCTCCTCAGATGTGTTCGGTATGATATTTCCCCCAAGATCCTTTTCCTTGAGGGAGGTCTGCAGCCTTTGGCTCCCCTAGCCTGTACTCCGTCTGCGGTCTACTTTGACCTTCCCCAATCTTCATGACTTTGCACTTGGTGGGGTTAAACTCCAGGAGCCAATTGTTGGACCAGGCTTGCAGCCTGTCCAGATCCCTTTGTAGTCCTACCTGATCCTCATCCGTTTGAATTCTCAGCATTAGGTTCACATCGTCTGCATCAAGGGACACCTCTGAATCTATTCCTTCCGTCATGTCATTCACACATATACCAGAAACAGCACCGGCCCTAGAACTGACTCTTGAGGAATCCCGCTTGTCACAGGAGCCCACTCTGACACCTCATCACGTACCATCACTCGTTTTCTTTTTGTCAGGTATTCTTTGATCCAGTGCAGTGCTTTTCCTATTAATCGTGCCTGCTCCTCTACCTTTTGCACTAATCTCTTGTGCGGAACCGTGTCGAAAGCCTTCTTACAGTCCAAGAAAATGCAGTCTACCCACCCCTCTCTCTCTCTTGTCTTACTTCTGTCACCTTGTCGTAAAAACTACAGTAGGTTTGTGACACGGGATTTCCCTTCACTGAAATCGTGCTGGTTGTCGTGTATAAGCTCATTGCTTTCTAGGGGCTTTTCCTGATAAGCTTCTATGACTTTGCATATTATATATGTCAGTGACACTGTAGATTAATGCTGCCAATCTATCTCCTTTCTTTAAAACTGGGACTACATTTGCTGTCTTCCACACCTCAGGTAGTTGCCCCCTTTCCACAGATGTGTTGAAGATTGTTGTTAGTGGCACAGAGTGCCTGTGCTATCTTTCTCAGGACCCATGGAAAGATGTTGTCCGGTCTGGTCGCCTTAGAGGTATCTAGTTCACTTAGCAGCTTCTTCACTTCTTCCTCGGTTGTGTAGTGTGTGTGTGTGTGTGTGTGTGTGTGTGTGTGTGTGTGTGTGTGTTAAGAACTTACCTTTCAGTGCTAACTTATATGTGGTTGCAGAGGTCGAGTCTTAGCTCCTGGCCCTGCCTCTGACCTTGCCAGTTCCCAAATTCCCTCCGCCCTAGCCTCTTAGGCCCTGTCATACCCTCTCTTAAAACTATGTATGAAGCCTGCCCCCACTATTTCTTCATCCAGAACATTTCACTTCCTGATCAGCCTAAGGCTGAAGAAATACTTCTTGACATCCACTTCCCAACATTGTCCAGTTTTTAACTTTGCCCTCGCATACCTAATTCTAGCTTCTCAATCAGTATATCCCTGTCAACTCATTCCATTCCTCTGTCTTTCTATCACACTAGAATCATTAACCTCAGCGCTAAATTTAACACCTGCAGTAATCATCCTGTTTTTTTATGGCAAAAAATTTAAGTTCACATTATAATGAAGAGTTTAAAAGAAAAAAAAACCTGTTTCCGAGGGCGCAAACTGGCTGCCCAGCAAGCCATTGAGCCTTTTATCTGACTCACCATTACTTATTCCCACCCTGTTAGACTCTAACTCAACGACTTCAAATTAGCACTGCCAAAATGTTGATAAAACATATCTGCATGACTGTTGCGTCCCTTCCTCCCACCTCCCTCTCTCCTTCATATTATTTTTTTCCAGTTTCTCTTTCTCTTGCTATTCTTCTACTTGCTCCTAATTTATCTTCCTTTCTTTATCATTCCTCTCGTTATCATTTTCGTTTCCTTCTCTTCAATTACCTCTTTCCCTTCCTCCGTGCCTCCTCGTGGAATTATCACTATTGTTTTCTTACCATCTCCGGGGCCCTCCTTCACCTGGGACTCTTATCTGTGTTCGAGTGCCGATAATGACAGCGTGTTGGGCATTTAAAGAAAGATGTGAGGTTACAGCGATCGCCTATTGGCTGTTGGGTGGGGAAAGAAAGTTGCAGGATGAGGCCTGCAACCTCTTGTAAGTGCACAATGGTTTTTACGATAACGAATAAAGTCTTCATTTAATACACCTTCTTTTGGGTCATATCCTCTTTTCCACAATGATTATGTTTGTTTTTTTATAACAGTATATGGGCATTTATTTGATGCTGTTTCTCTCAGTTATGATATATTGTAGTGTATAAAAATCTTTGTGTGTGTGTGTGTGTGTTTGTGTGTTTTGGTGTGTGTGTGTGTGTGTATGTGTGTGTGTTATCAAGGAAATGTTCTTTAATAATGTGATAAATCACGAAAGCGCTCGTGATTTCAGCATTTTTTTCACAGTGTTTGTTCTGTATACTATTTTGATATCACATGTTTACTGTGATCTTATTGCTTGCACATACTATATGCAAGACAAGCCATTTCATCCAATCCCATCGTCAGTGGTAAAAAATAAAAGAAATTACCACGCAGAATAGCATGTTTACATAAAAAACAATAAAGTCCTGCTTAAAACATTCATAAAAATAAAATAAAAATTAAGTTTCATAACTCTACCTAATAACGTTAAAAACTAAATCTGTCTTCTAAAACAAACTTCTGACTCACGCATGCATAATAAAATCAGTGTGTGTTAGTTAGTTACCATTTTGTCCTAGGCACATGTCTATTAGACACTAGGCCTGTTGTGTACACCCGTATGGATGCAGTGGAGTTCAAGTGAAGGCTCATTCTCGTTACACACAGGGATTCAGAGATAATGAGGTCGAGTCTATGTGGCGCTGAAATCAGACCTGTGAACTGCCAAACGAAGAGAGGGTTTTCGATTAGTGGCAATGGTTTCTGATCGCAGAGTAAGAGGGATTATGTAAAGACAAGCCGGCTCAAGCTTATCCATATTCTTAGAGAAGCGGGGAAGTACTGCTCCCTACGTACACAACTCTACATCTCGAGCACTTCAATAAATGGACAACTCCAGACTTCAGACTACGAGGCAAAGGATCTATATACCTTTAAAAGAATTATGGTGATTAGCGAATATTGTGCTGATTAGTGAAAGAAAACTGAAAGATAATCTATGGAGAAGCATACGTTATTATATTAAAGCGCTCTTATCAGTCTCCTAAGCTACCTCAGTGAGCTGTATATCCTCAGGGACTGTGCATGTTAATGGATATGATGATTACGGGTTATTCAAAAATTTCTTCGGCACACTGCAAAATAAATTACTCTGCCAAGCATTTTGTAGAAAATGATTAAACGTATTTTTAACCTCGATGTTATACTGATCACAAATCGAACGCATAGTATATGAACTATTATTGTCTTAATACCTTAAACCTCATAGAACTGTGGACAAAACTGAAGATAATTTTAATCAATGTCAATAAAAATATTCTTCCGTATTCCTACGCTAAAACACGAAACTGGAGGCACATGGACTATTGTCGAAGCAAAACCAGTAAGCCACACAAACAAACATATTCATAGACACAGACATATTCACCAACTCACACAAACACGTACATACGCAAGCACGCACGCACGCACACACACAAATACACACAACCAATCAGCCTCACTTACACACCACCAATCAAACACACCCACCTCCAATCAACCTCATCCACACACCCACCACCAAATCAACCTCACTCACACAGCTGAATCACGAGTGTTCCTCCACCCACAAGACAATAAAAGGTTCATTGGTCTCAGTAATGCATTATTGGTGAGTGAGTCTCACTCTCACACACTCGGCTCTCAGCCTCTCACTGTCTGTACACCCGTCCTCTTCTCCGGACACCTTTCAGCATCCTCACCCTGCCCAATGGTATGCAGGAATTTTCTGTCTCTCTGTCCGTCTGTCTCTCTCTGTCTTTCTCTGCCTTTCTGTCTCTCTCTTCCTGTCTGTCTCTCAATATTACTGCATTTTTAATTTGCTATTTTATTGTCAGCCATATTTTTTGGAATGTTTAATTAAAATCAAAGATTGAGTTTTTTAGTGATGATTAATTTACGATATAACTCATTACTGTTGCTATTATTATTATTTTCTTTTATTATTATATTAAGTATATTATTTTTATCGAGTGTACTTTTATCACCATTCTTTCTAGTTTAAGGAACGTAGATGAGGAAATAGTTTAATAAATTAAAAGAGAAAAAGATCTCCACTATACTGTATGGTGACAGACTGATAGTCGATGATCCTCTAACAGATGGTAGCAAAATAATAACCGGTAACAGAGACTAAATAGATTATAACAGATGCCTTTCAGACGCTAAGAGGAGAACTGTATATTTAGGCATGTATCTGAGGTTCTTTTTAGCTAATAAACAAACGTACGTGGGATACAAAATATATTCATTACACAAGCTACATGACCTAAGTCATGTGGTGAAAGTCAAGTTCAGGAAATAGGCAAGGTTCAGGGACAAGGCCAGGTGTAGAAACCCTATTAGGTGCAGTAAGATGTGGCTTCTTGGCTAAGGTAGTTATATCATCAGGTTTCCACTGGCCTTGAGATGTTGAAATAGCTCCATGAAGCGATCATATCCGACTCGTGGATTTTGTGTTCATACATACATTATGTACGACTTGTAATAGGAGCAGCTTCCCAGGAGCACCTTCCCAGTTAATATTATGGGGATGATTCTCGACTTCCTGAAGAAATTGATCAACAGCCTTGTGCCTTTCTGACAACCGTATTCAGTTATTCTAGTAACTAAATTTCTGCCTGTATTCCCTATGTATGAAGAATTACAGTCCTTGCAAGGATTTTTTAAACGCTGGGAACATCTTTTGTGATTAGTGCTAACCTAATTGCCTCTTTTGTCTGGTGATAACGGTGATAATATAATATGATACGAATAGTTGTTTTTTTCCATGTTCGAGCAGATATTTTTGTATTAAGAAACTGGGAATTTAGTAACAGAATCCCTCTTAGTGCTACCTTTTTTTTTTTTCCTGTGTCTCTAGTAAATAGTATTAACGTTTGCTTGACCATCATGGACCATTCTGGATAGCAAAGTCTTTTGAATTGTATATTGATAGTGTTGCTTTTTCAGTGTAAATAATGTGTAGGCTTACGGTAAACAGTGAATTCTAATAACAGATTCCCTCTGAGTGCAATATAAGTTAATCTGCAAGAATTACATGCAGTTCTTCTCCAACTCTTCTTGAGCTAAGCTGGGAACTAAGTTACTTAAATTTTCCTTGAAAGTTTCAGACCCTTAAATATATTGTAAAAAAAAAAATACTCATCAACTAGAGAAGCTTTATCAATACCATTACAATGGAGATAATCTGGCATATGAAAGTAACATCAGACTCTTGCTGGCTCCTTATACTGTGAAAAATTAAAGTAATTTTACCACGGCTGAAACAAGCCATGATAACCCATACTTTTGATAGGACATTATGAATAACCTGATACGTCCTGGACTATTATCAAGTCATGGCTGAGAAAGAGAAGTATAGATGACCAAAAGACACGTCGGATAACTGGGAAGAAAGAAGAGGCCAGGTCAGATGATGACAATATCAGAAAGCAGAGCAGTAGTAGAAGTTGTAGAAGTAGAGATAGAAGTGTTAGTAGTAGTAGTTGTAATGGTAGCAGTAGCTTATTCTGGTTAGCGAGATTCTTTCTCGTTTGACTAATATAAACACTTGCCATTGTATCTGAAATTTTCAGATATTCATAATGAGAATCTTTCCAACTGTACACTTATTACAGTACTAAAAATAATTAACTCAGGAGGGCCCCGCTTATACAGCAGGTTAAGTTATGGGCTACCGCTGTAAAATGGAAGTCGCTGTTAAGTGGATCATAGCCTTTTCTCACTTTCAAATGCATATAAAAGTCTGATAACATGTTTACACTATCATATTAAATGAGCAAAAGAGCTAGGCCTAAAAAATGCATATACACCATACGCATAGCTTACCTTAAAATATTATCGTCCTTAGCTTGTAGTGAGTGAATATATTTATTGTATTAGCGAAAAGCTGTAAAGCGAAGCATTGTAAAGCGGGGTCCTCAGGTACACCTAAAATATTTATAAACTCTTTACTGCAAGGTAACATCAATAAACTTGAAAGGTACAGAGGTTACAAAGGCTTGAACCAAACATTTTTTTTATATATTTTGTCTGAAGAGGACTGCAATAAAGATTCCGTAGTATTTTAATTTACCATTACTAGTGACTCCTCTGTCACTAAACTTCAGGCTACAAGTGTAAGATACTCCCAAGACCATGAGTGAGAACATTAACTCTTTTACTATCACGAAAAGAATAAAACTGAAAGCAACAATATACATTGAAGAATTTCTCTGTAAATATTGTACGTATTTCAGTTGTCTCTCATTTCCATGGATCTTAACTTCCAAAATAAAGAATAATGAATATTCTTTTAACCTTACACAGTGGACATAATAAAAGAAAGCAAACTGTATAATTTCACAATTTTTTTTTATCAATTCATGGTAATGGGCCAAAGGCAAAGGATATTGAAACTTGTTACAAAAAATCTTCAGCAATAAATTAAGAACGTGGTTAAAAAAATCTGAGTATGTTAGTAAGTACAAAACACAATAAATTACCTCCAGCAATGCAAGTGTAACAGTAGAACTTACCTTTAAATACAAAAACTTATATTCATATATATTTAATTATTTCAAGCAGTAAGTGTAATTAGGATGGTTAAACTAATTATAACTCAAGTATATAGCACATATGTTTAAATGTAATAATAATATTTAAAATAATTTAAAATAATTATAATAATAATCTATAATAATAATTCATTATTATTATTATTATTATTACAAGGAAATAAAAGAAGTCAGATACAGTAAGAGATCATTTAATTACCCCGAATATTTGAGGACCAGAGTTAAGTGATAGAGACATAAATTCCCATATACGGAATTCTTTTTTTCCGACAACATTTCGCCCATACGGTGGGCTTTATCAAGACAAAGACAGACCTGATAGAGCAGGTACTGACGATATGCATCCCAACGTATGGGATGAATATCGTCAGTACCTGCATCCGTGTGCCTTGACCACCATCGTGTTGGTTTCTCATACTTGTCCAGTATGCGTTAAATACTGTATACAACGGTACTAATGAGAAGAATAACCGACTAAAACATACAAAGGTATTATTTATATATTTTATATGTCAGAATAATTAGTCTGGTGATACTTCTCATTCGCTTGATAAATTTTAATATTCCTTGTTAGAAACTCTCATTTTGCTAGATCATGTATAACACAAGCGAATATAATAATAATAATAATAATAATAATAATAATAATAATAATAATAATAATAATAATAATAATAATAATTAATAATTGTAATAATTCTAATACCATATAAAAATAATTATAATAGTAATTATAATAATAATAATATAATATAGTCATTACTGTGAATATGAGTCATTGTAAATGTAATGCTTTATATATGCTTGTCAAATGAGCAAGGATATCACTTCGCAAGTTAATTAAGCAGCATAAATATACCATGAGAAGCAGAATGTTCTTATTATTGATGGAAAACAGTACCATCAAGTTGAGAGTTAATTAAGACACCAATTAAACAGTTGGGTATCCTGGCTGATGAAACGTTTCGCTTGACAACAGGCTTCTTCAGTCGAATACTGAAGAATGTAACACAGCAGACAGTAATAGTTTTGACGTACTGATCACGTCTAAGTTACTTCCACTCTCAGCACTGTTATGTTTGCCTCTGTTTCCGACAACTGAAGTTTGTTGTGCAGGCGAAACGTTTCATCAATAACAAAACCCAGTTATCCTCCTTGTATTGATGTTGACAATATTTAGATATTAGAATTCTATTATTTTCCAAAATAATGAAACTTTCAACACACGCACAACCAATTTCGTCAATCTAACCGCTGTAAAAATCAATAGACATTGACACGACTCCTTGAAATATAAATATTTAGCTACTTTTCTCCCATAAAAATTAAAATAAATGTTCCAACCACCAACGAATAAACATTTTACCCACTTTTATCAGAAAAAGAAACAATTAACTCACTGAGACACCGAAAAAAAATCAAATTACTACACAGAAAGATACCTCTCTAGTGCAGGAGGTCAACATTGACTCTCTTCACTTGTAACCTTCCCCATCCAATGCTGTGCAAAGCATCCCTCTCTCTCTCTCTCTCTCTCTCTCTCTCTCTCTCTTTGACAAAGGTAAAGACCATCTCTCCTCAAGACACCCATGCACATAGCTCAATTGCTCCCAGGGTTGCAAATGTATACAGGAGAGAGTGTGTACACAGAACTGAGATGGAGCACACGTCCGCTGAGTGTACACGGAAATAATGTCAACACTCACAGTATCCAGTTCTAGAAGGAAGGGACTCGACCAGGCGATTATCACAGGGGAGGTGGTCGGGGTTACCAGGGTAAGGGAAGATTAATGATGGGTGTAGAAAGAGACAGAGAAAGACAGAGAGATAGAGAGAGGAATCTGTAATAGAATGTAACAATGCAGCTATGCTTATTTGCATTATGACTAGAAATACTGAGAAGGGCATGTTTTGGATAATAAGAGTTTAGAAACTTTGTGGCTGTGAGAAAGGTGCGGTACACTCTGTGTATAATCTGCTGAATATATCTCTCTTAATGTGTATGCACTGAGAGCAGCAGGGTAAATACAACTGAAGAGGTGTGTATACCACTATGCTTACAGTTAAGAATATATTTTAATCCCGATTTTAGAGAATAAAGTAATCTTGACTGATGATAAAAAAGTGGCATACAACCTTACTGACCAAATAAATAAATCAGCCATCTACCTGTGCTAACAACGTCAAGCGGAAAACCTTTCCTTACTCATCTTACCCATCTTACTCACAAGCACTTCCTGATTGAAACAGAAAATCAAGAAGGCGATCAATATGGTACTGATTTTTTTCCCTAAATAATCTATGTCATTTTTGGAACACAAATTTTATAAAAGAAAATATATTTGAACAAAACAATGACAAAGATTGAGAAAAAAAAACAGTGAGTGCTCACACATTGTATGAGGTGGTAGGAAAAAAAATAGAACATTTAACAACATATCCAGAAACATCATTAGAATTGCTTCAACTAAATGAAAACTAAAAGCAATTTTTCAGAGCAGTAATTAATCAATTACTCGAAATAAACACTACCTTAAAAAATACAGGAAGAGAGTGTTTACAAGCTGAAAGGAGAGTCAGTGTAATAGAGATCCTGGGAAAGAATACCAGGATGATGAAGAATGCAGGGAGATGATAGCAGGATGCTCAGGAATGCAGAGAGATAATGACAGAGTTGTGAAAAAAAAATGCAGATTTTGGCAAGATGGTGAAGAATCTTAAGAGATAATACCAAAATGCTAGGAGATGAGGTGAGAATGGTTAAGAAATCTTGGTAGATGATAACACATTGTCGAAAAATACAGGGAAATTATACCATATTGATGAAAAAAAAAGAAATCATAGATTTAAGCTTCGAACCAAGTAGAGCCACCAGAACAAACTTGTGCCTTCAGTGTTTTACATGTCGTGCCGAATAGGTAAAACTTGCGATTTTGGTTTAAATAACAACGCTCTTCTTGCCGAATAAGGCAAGCGAAAATTTGTGTATGCAATAATTTCGCAAAAATCATTCTCAACCTAACTAAAAAAATATAGTATTTCATTGTTTTGTTTATTATTAAAGTATTGTAAACTTATATAAAATATATTTAGTTGGATCAGGCTAAATTAAATTGCGCTTGTTATAATAAGGTTAGGTGAGTTTTCTAAGGTTCTTTTGGTACAAAATTATTAATATTTACATTAATTCTTTTTAAACGTATATGAGAAAATTTTAGAAAGGACTTAATTTTAAATGAGTTATTCCTAATTGACCAGTTTTACCTATTCTGCACGATATATATATATATATATATATATATATATATATATATATATATATATATATATATATATATATATATATAATATATATATATATATATATATATTATAGAGGTATGGGTGTTTGTGGGAAACAATCAGGCTGTGGTATTAGGCCTGGAAACAGCAGATATTTCCAGGATACCCCAGGGTTATGTTTAAAAGATAAGATTCAAAATAAAGTTGTTTGTAAATGCAAAACAATTGATCAACAAACAAAGAGAGATAGTAGAGGGCAACGAGTGACTAGCTCCCTTGAGGTTTACTATACAAATAGTAGGAGTCTAAGAAATAAGATAGATGAGCTAAGATTACTTGCAAGTGCAGGTAATATAGATATAATTGCTATAACAGAGACCTGGTTCAACCTGAAAGATAGAGAAATGCCTTCCGAGTGCAACATTCAGGGTTACAAACTATTCCACACTGATAGGGTCAACAGGAAGGGTGGTGGAGTGGCGATGTATGTCAGAGATAATTTAAATTGTTGTGTTAGACAAGATATAAGATTAGAAACAGCTGACACAGAATCTGTTTGGCTACAGTTTCTCGAGGGTCGTGAAAATTAATTTTGGGTGTGATTTACAGACCCCCAAGCCTGGATAGGGAGCGCAGTAAGCTGCTATGGGACGAAATTCATAAGGCGTCTAGATATGAAAATGTTGTGTTAATGGGAGATTTTAACTTTAGACACATTGATTGGAACAATGTGACAGGTAATCTTGAGTCTAGTGACTTTCTTGATACGGTTCAGGATTGTTTTTAAAACAGTTTGTGAC
The DNA here is from genome assembly GCA_009830355.1 of Cherax destructor. NCBI lineage: Eukaryota > Metazoa > Arthropoda > Malacostraca > Decapoda > Parastacidae > Cherax > Cherax destructor. The sequence continues at coordinate 123 of WNWK01038494.1, read as the reverse complement.
AGAACCAACTAGAGGTAGCAACTTGCTTGATTTGGTTCTTGCTAACAAAGAATCACTAATTAATAATCTTGAGGTTAATGAAGAGCTTGGGAAAGCGATCACAAATCACTTAGTTTTAATATA